>JACXGJ010012220.1:0-18294 GCA_016801105.1 Esox niger | reverse complement strand
TGTTTTACCTGGACAGGGTGTGTGTGTGTTTTACCTGGACAGGGTGTGTATGTTTTACCTGGACAGGGTGTGTGTGTGTTTTACCTGGACAGGGTGTGTGTGTGTTTTACCTGGACAGGGTGTGTGTGTGTTTTACCTGGACAGGGTGTGTGTGTGTTTTACCTGGACAGGGTGTGTGTGTTTTAACTGGACAGGATGTGTGTGTTTTACCTGGACAGGGTGTGTGTGTGTATTTTACCTGGACAGGGTGTGTATGTTTTACCTGGACAGAGCGAGGTTCTTATCTATCCGGGCCCTCAGGTCTTCGTTCTGCTGCTGTAAAACCTGGACTCTCTCCTCCAGGAACACGTTCTTTTGGGCCTGCTCAAAAACACATGGAAAACAGCGCACCACATTAAATTCAATAATTACATTAAATGTCACACACATACACGCACTACTTTGAGCCCTCACCTACAACTAAAATAAGACAGCGAGAAACCGCGAGGGGTATTGGTGACACGTCGCCATATGGCTGCTCATCACCTGGGACAGAGAGTGGTACCTTGCTAGCCATTTGAAGGCCTCAGGCCAAGACCCCCAGATTACCTTACAGCAAGTCTATTGCAAACATAGAACTCTCTCCATAGAGCACCATTCATTTTGATCCAATCGTTTTCTCCATAGAACACCATTCATTGTGAGCCAACCATTATCTCCAAAGATTACTATATATTTCAGCCTACCATTCTTTCCAGAGTATCATCCATTGTCAGCCTACCATTCCCTTCATAGTGCACCATTCATTGTCAGCCTACCATTCCCTTCATAGTGCACCATTCATTGTCAGCCTACCATTCTCTCCATAGAGCAGCATTCATTTTCACCATACCATTCTCTCCATAGAGCACCATTCATTTTCACCCTACCATTGTCTCCATAGAGCACCATTCATTTTCACCCTACCATTGTCTCCATAGAGCACCATTCATTATTACCCTACCATTGTCTCCATAGAGCACCATTCATTTTCACCCTACCATTGTCTCCATAGAGCACCATTCATTTTCACCCTACCACTGTCTCCATAGAGCACCATTCATTTTCACCCTACCATTGTCTCCATAGAGCACCATTCATTATTACCCTACCATTGTCTCCATAGAGCACCATTCATTTTCACCCTACCATTCTTCTCTCCATAGAGCACCATTCATTTTCACCCTACCATTGTCTCCATAGAGCACCATTCATTATTACCCTATCATTGTCTCCATAGAGCACCATTCATTTTCACACTACCATTGTCTCCATAGAGCACCATTCATTTTCACACTACCATTGTCTCCATAGAGCACCATTCATTTTCACAGTACCATTGTCTCCATAGAGCGCCCATTCTTTTTTACCCTACCATTCTCTCCACAGAGCACTATTCATTCTAACCATTCTTCTCTCCGTAGAGTACCATTCATTTTGAGCCTACCATTCTTTCCAGCTCTGAGATTTTGATGTCCTGTTCGTGGATCTGTTTGTTCTTCATCTCCAGAACTTCCTTCAAGCTCTTCAGATCCTCCTCAATGTGCTGATACGGAGCCAGTGCTTCCTAAAACACACAAAAATGATGAGGAACCCATCTTCCAGAATCCAGTGATCCAGTGATGGAGTCAAGGACAGCTGTTACCACTATCTGCTCCTCTGTGCTCCGACAGAGGGCCTCCTCAAAGCGCTTGGCTCGGTCCCTCAGACTGCGGTTCTGAAAGGTCAGCGTGTCAACCTGGTCCTGCAAACAAACCAGCCAAATACATCCAGAGTTACGTTCCATCAGGCAGCTGAATGACTGTTTGGCAACTGATGTATTGCTGGTTGTACTTTACCTGCAGGGACAGTCTAAGCTTCTCAAAGTCCTCTTCCAGTGACTTCCTCTGCTGGTCATGGGCCATCTTCAGGTCTGAGTAAAACACAAACAGACCTTCAGTCTGCAGAAAGCCACATTTAAAAAGCAGCCCCTCTCAAGGCCAGTCTGGGTCTCTTTACTAAAGATAGGGCTCTGGTCAGATAGTGTGGATTTGGTTGGGTTACAAGCCAACGCAATACGTTGTTAGTCTGTCGCAATGCTAACCAGTTAAGTAACCTCTGGTGTAAAGGTCTGTAAGTAACATACTTTTGATGGTCCTGGCGTGTTCTTCCTTCAGAGTGGCCAATGTGTCTTTATGGTTTGACTCCATCTCTGTTAGGACTGATTCATGGTTCTCTGTCATTTCCTCCATCTGGACACAAACGTGACAACAACACAATTACAACCCAATCACATTCATGATAACAACACAATTACACCCCAATCACATACATGATAACATCAATATTACACCCCAATCACATACATGATAACATCACAATTACACCCCAATCACATACATGATAACATCAGAATTACACCCCAATCACATACATGATAACATCACAATTACACCCCAATCACATACATGATAACATCAGAATTACACCCCAATCACATACATGATAACATCACAATTACACCCCAATCACATACATGATAACATCACAATTACAACCCAATCACATATATGATAACATCACAATTACACCCCAATCACATAGTGTATGGTCTGTCTCAAGCATGCGCGTTAGTTCACACCAAATGCCCCCAGAATGCAGCCTACTTCCTTGAGCCCAATCACGGTAACTCCGAGCACCTGCGTTGCCTAACCACCTGTACCTCATTATCACATGTGTATATCTGCCAAACATTATTTCTTGGTGCCTTACAAAGTATTGTTAGATATCTTTCTCAGCGTACCAAGGCTGCTGTATGCCAGTTCCATCTGTTATCCTGCTCGGCTCCAAATCCAGCCTGACCCTCGACGACGGCCCTAACTGGAATCTGTTTGTTTTACCTTTGCGACCAAGTGTTACCACTCTGTGCATGGATCCTATCCTGGTCTCCCGTATTCATTACACACACATGATAACATCACAATTACCCCCCAATCACACACATGATAACATCAATATTACACCCCAATCACATACATGATAACATCAGAATTAAACCCCCAATCACATACATGATAACATCACAATTAAACCCCAATCACATATTTGACAACATCACCATAACACCCAACTCCCATACATGGTAACATCACTATTAAACCCCAAGTCCATACACAATCCCATTCAGGTCAGTGTGTGTGTGTGTGTGTGTGTGTGTGTGTGTGTGTATGTCTCTCCCACCTGTTCCAGATGCTGTACCCGTAGTGTGTCCAGCTGTTCCTTTTGTTGGGCCTCCAGGCGCCGGACCTCTAGATTGTGCTGTAGCCTTAGTCTCTCCTCCAACCCAGCCAGCTCACTCTGCTGCTGGGCATGCAGATCCACCAACTCCCCCTCAAAACGCCGCTCCAACGCCTCCTTATCCTGCTGCAGAGCCTCCCAACGCAAAACACTGGACGCTGGTGGTATAGGGGGGTGAAGAAGACAGTAGGAGAGAAAAGGACAGAGGGGAAAAGGTTAGAGAGGGGGAATGACTATCATGAATATGAATTCTCTTAACAAATCAACAAGGATAACTTCACTAGCATCAACGGGATAGTTCCTTCAAAATTCATTTTTTCTCAAAGTCCACTCATGAAAAGAGAATCCTGAAGATACATAGAATAATTTCTTCTAACAATCCATTATTCAGCTCTGTCCCAGTCTGTAATAAGCGTTATTAGCATGCTACAAATTCATGAATGTAAACAGTTCATACCCCTGTTGCAAGGCTGCATTGCAAGCGGAAAACTATCCAAAACACTTCAAAGTACATTCAGTAATCTGTCGCAGTAGCATACAACTGTACACTGACGAAACAGCCGGTGGAATTGGCTGAATTCAAACTGGCACTAGCAAACTTTTCTATAGCCACCATACACAGCTTCTGTTCTTCAGCAGTGATGTCATCAAGGTGAGTGTAAATTTCAACAAGCTATGTGAAGATAAGTTGCTTCGCCTAGCTGGCCCGCTTTTTTCAGTGGATATCTCAGTAATATTGTACACTATGAGGTATATTATTACTATCTTTTTTTATACATTTTTGCTTTATATATTTCTTAATTCTTACTACATAGATGTCATGGGCCATGTCACAATAATGTAACTGTTCAGAATGATGATGTGTTATTTGAAGCATTTGATAAAAGCTTTGAACTCTGAACTTCTGGATTTCCTTTGTTTGTATTGAAGTTGACTGCCTGCTCGTTTGCCTGCTTGTGGATCTTGAGTTAATAAGATTTTACCTGCTCTGCAAGTGGAACAATACCTCTGTCTCTCCCAAGTCGTACTGTGGGAATCAATGGAGCAAATTCGCAAATTTTTACAAAAAACATTTTTATGGAGTATTGTGACCCATGTTCACTTAGAAGAGGGCTAATGGCGAATGCAATTCCATTAATTAAACCAGTTCAACCCGTGGAGACAATACAGATTGTAAGTAATACTTCTGATTGCTATGTAATAATACACAAAGTACACACTGCCTCTGGATATTCTGGACAAGGGTTGGGGATTAACAGTTTCACTGTCACTCCCCTATAGCTGCTGGCAAGTTCCATTCAGTCATTTCATTATCTGTGTATTCTGGTTAGAACAAGTAAGACTCTATACCCTGAACATTGTTCTTCCTGCTCCTATTCAGAGACAGAAATAATATACATGTATGTTCCTTTCTCTCACAAGCAAATCAAGTTGAATATCAACAATGATATAGGTAACTTTCTTTCTAGCTAGTGAATACTACCTTTTGTTTACTGTGATGTATACACTGCCTCTTCCCAAACAAACGCAAGTATTGATACAACTTTGAACAAAACTGACCAGTAAACATAGGAAGTACCCACACACACACACACACACACACACACACACACACACACACACACACACACACACACACACACACACACACACACATATATATATACACTTATACTGTGGGGCAAAAAAGTATTTAGTCAGCCAACAATTGTGCAAGTTCTCCCACTTAAAAAGATGAGAGGCCTGTAATTTTCATCATAGGTACAATTGAACTATGAGAGACAAAATGAGAAAAAAATCCAGAGAATCACATTGTAGGATTTTTTTATGAACTCATAAGAACAAGGTCAAGCAACAGACATTGGGGACAATTAAGCTACAGACTGGCAGAGGGTTAAAACGACTGTCCACTGACCAAGATAACTGTCAACTAATTTGAATGTCACTCAACAACCGTAGAATGACATCAAGTGACCTATAAATAGAATGGCAAACAGCAGCTGGGGTGAAGTGCACAGCGAAGACGGTTCGCAACAGTATCCTAGTGCCAGGCCTGAAGTTGTGCAAAGCTAGAAAAAAGCCTTTCATCAATGAGAAGCGAATAAGAGCCAGGCTGAAGTTTGCAAAATACCAAAAGGATTGGAATGTAGAAGAATGGAGTACGGTGATCTTCTCTGACAAGTCACATTTTCAGCATTGCCCAACACCTGGTCATCTAATGGTTAGACTGAGACCTGGAGAGGCCTACAAGCCACAGGGTCTCACACCCACTGGGAAATATGGTGGAGGATCGGTGATGATCTGGGGATGCTTCAGCAAGGCTGGAATCGGGCAGATTTGTCTTTGAGGATCAAGTTAAGTACAAGGTTATCCTGGAAGAACACCTGCTTCCTTCTGCCCTGACAATGTTGATATGTATGGGGGCGTGGTTTCCCCGCCGCTGCTTCCTGTGATCAACAATCATCTCTTTCGGTTTGCTGAGCTGGAGGTTATTTTCCTGACACCACGAAGTCAGTGACCTTACCTTGTCTCTATAGGCTGACTCGTCGTTGTCAGAGATCAGGTCCAGGTGTCGTCAGCAAACTTAATGATGGTATTGCCAATGGCAAGTCAAAGAGACTAAAATCAGCCAAAACAAACTCTTTAGGGACAAGCTAATAGGGCGTCAAAAGAGACTAACAGGTGCTAACAGAATCTCTAGATTCCACCATCGATTAGCATCCACCATCAACTAGCATCCACCATCAAATAGCATCCACCATCAACTAGCATCCAACATCAACTAGCATCCACCATCAACTAGCATCCAACATCAACTAGCATCCACCATCAACTAGCATCCACCAACAACTAGCATCCACCATCAACTAGCATCCACCATCAACTAGCATCCACCATCAACTAGCATCCAACATCAACTAGCATCCAACATCAACTAACATCCACCATCAACTAGCATCCACCATCAACTAGCATCCACCATCATCAACTAGCATCCACCAACATCAACTAGCATCCAACAGTAGCCACCATTCAGCAAGCAAGGCAGCTGTTTACTTACCCACTTCATCCCTGATCTTGGTGAGTTCCAGGGACAGTTCTCTCTCCTTCACAATGGCGCTCTCACTCTGTGAAATACACAGGTATTAAATTTGGATATGTTCTGCTAGGTTCCCAAAAAATGTTTTACCTGTAAATTTTATATTGTCTGTATACTGTGATATTTTGTCTTGTACAGCACTTTGGTCAACGACAGTTGTTTTAAATGTACTTTATAAATAAACTTGACATTGACATTGTGACATGTCAGATGTAACAGCCTACCAGAGGTGGAAATATTTAACAAAATGAAAATGTTTGTGGACATTCAAGTACTTAATATGTTGCTCTCTAGCAACAGGATAATGTATAGAGTTTGCAGTTAATCACCTTAAGAGAGCTAGGAACATTATCATTATAGATAATTACATGTGCAGGTTGAGAATAAACAGCACATTAATAGCTAACAAATGAATTGCCAAATGTTCAGGTTGGAAACTGAATAGATAATGAACAGGTAACTAATGAAAAGCTAATAAATTGCTACATGTGGAAATGGAAAACACTGTAGAGTACATTTATCTTTATCCACTGAGCTGCATTAGTTAGGCTACATGTCATAAAAAGCACACCTGCCTGGTAATATGGAACATGGATGTACAGTATTAGGTGCGTGTGAGCTTGTTAATTTTTGTGCTCTGAAATCAAGTTTAACTTTGTTGTGCAGTCTTGCCAGCTATTTGGAGTGCATCACATTCTGTTGTAAGTAGCTCTGAGTGTTGGTGGTAGATCATTTTTACTGTTTTCTGTCAAACGTTTGTGAATCTGCCAATATATGGTTATCTGGTATTGCATTGCATAGGGCTTGTCAAATGTGTCAATGGATTTGAGTAGAAATGTGTGGGGAAATTAGGATTACATCTTAAATATATACAAATTGTAAATTCGGGGGCTTAGGAGGTCAAAGATTCTGGTGCTTATTAGATATACTTTGCTCACAGGCACATAATTACTTCTGACCATTCTTGGTAAATGACATTATAATACCATACAACCAAGATGTTATGTTTCTCACTGAAACGTGGCTAACTGAAGACTGTAGTGCTACTGTTCTCAATGATACAGCACACAAAATGTGGTTATATGAATCTGTGTCGAAATGGTAGGAAAGGAGGAGTGGCTGCCCTATTCAAAGATATTTTCCAGTGCAAAGAAAATACACTTGGTCATTATATTTATTTTGTATACCTCTGTTTAACATTGAAGGGTACCCCGAAAACTTTTAACATTTTTAACGTAGATAATAATATGGACAATAGTGCAAAATAACTTTTGGCACTATCTCACTTAACATGTGAAAGAGGGTACACACACTACTCAAGGCCACATTTGAGATCTGGTTATCTCTAAAGGTCTTGATGTTTCTACTATCATGGTAAAAGACTTGGCCTTGTCTGATAATTTCTGTGTCTTCTGTTAAGAAAAGGTATATTAATGAGAGTACTAATGCTCAGTTTATAGCTATAGCATCTCTCCAAGTGCTGAGTCAGTTGATGTACTCCTGGATCATTTTAATGCCAAAATATTGAATGTCATGGATCATGTTGCACCGGTAAAGGAAATTATGAGCAAACAAAAAACACCATGGAGAACCACCATGATGGTTAGGGTTATGGTTCTGAAAAGAGAATGTAGGAAATCTGGGTAAAGGAAAACTAAACTTCAAATCCACTATGACATCTATAAACAAAGCCTTGGTAGCTTCAACAGTGAGTTACGCAGAGCCAGACAGCAACATTTATCGGGAATGATCAACAAGAATATCAATAATACCTGCACTCTATTTGTCATGGTCGACAAGGTTACAAACCCAATAAAGCAGATAGCATCAGAACTCATGTCCACTGTGAAATGTAATGAATTTGCATGTTTCTTTAATGAAAACATTTAAAGTATTAGGTGAACCATCAGAACTACCCAGTCTAACAAGGACCCTGGACCACCACTAC
Organism: Esox niger; assembly: GCA_016801105.1. Classification (NCBI taxonomy): domain Eukaryota; kingdom Metazoa; phylum Chordata; class Actinopteri; order Esociformes; family Esocidae; genus Esox; species Esox niger. Next base: position 9,952 of record JACXGJ010012220.1, on the reverse strand, counting down.
GACCACCAAGACATAACTTGGTTATTATGTCACAATTTAATACAATTGATTAAGAAACAGTTTGACTTCTTAAAGCTTCTACATGTTGTCTTGACACACTGCCCTCAGACTTAAAAAAACATTTACTCTATAACAATGGACTTAAAGCAAATAGTTTATAGCTCTCTGTAATCAGGAATTTTATATTTATATTTCTAAAACAGTTGCCATTAATCCCCTATTTAAAAAAAGAACACTTCAATCTCTATATGCTACCTCTGGGCCAAGTTCTACAGGACAACAACATTGATTTCCTGCCAGTGGGGCTGTCACGTCCTGGCTATGCCCCTAGCCATCTCTGCACTGAGCTGGGGCCATAGTCAGGACAGAACAAAAAGAGATGCCTCTAGGCATCTCTATGTAAGTTTGGTCTCCCCAATTGGAGGCAGGTGTAGATCGTTGCCACTCTGCTGCCTCCCCCCATCTGCCCTTGTCCTTCTGGTCATGCTTCTTATCTGGACTAGTTTTAAATAGACTCTGGGCTTAGCCCACATGCATTGAACTATTATAATTGGGACTCTTAATATGTTCACCCGGCACAGCCAGATGAGGACTGGTCACCCCTCGGATCCTGGTTCCTCTCTAGGTTTCTTCCTAAATTTCGACTCTCTTAGGGAGTTTTTCCTAGCCACTGAAGTTCATCACTACTGTTGTTTGCTCCCTGGGGTTTAAGGCCGGGTGTTTTGTGAAAGCACTTTGTGACAACCTCTGATGTAAAAAGGGCTTAATAAAATAAATTTGATGGATTGAAAATGTTCTGGTCATGCAAATAAATCTTTTGAAATGTAATTGAGAATGAGAGAGACAGAGGAAGAGATGTGCATCATGAATATATCCAGTTCCAGTGAGCACTGGACTTGATTCAGCCTAATGAGTAGTGCATTTGATGTAGTCATGATGTGGTCTACCCTCACAGGACTATTGACATCTGCATATCAATAGTCTATTTGGCTTCCTCCACCTCCTCCTCCTCTCCTAGTTTTCTAGCCATGGAATGCCATGATATGGATAAGAAAGGGACCAGTGAATGTACGTAAATACTTGGTAGGCATCCAGGATTATGCTTTCATCTCTCCTTACATATCAATGTAAATAACGGAGACCAATTCAGAGCATTACAATGTAGCCGTGGCTTCTGTAATCAAAGGTTACATATTTAAAAAGACTAATTTACAGCGACAATGTGGGAAGTATTGCAGAGAGTCAAGACACCAGGTTTAACCACAGTCAGTCAGGACTCAAGGTTTAACCAAAAAGACTCAGTCAAGAAAACAGGTTTTACCACAGTCAGTCAGGTAAACAGGTTTAACTACAGAGAGTCAGTCAGGACACAAGGTTAAACAACAGAGACTCAGTCAGGAAAACAGGTTTTACCACAGAGTCAGTCAGGAAAACAAATTTTACCACAGTCAGTCAGGAAAACAGGTTTAACCGCAGAGAGTCAGTCAGGAAACAGGTTTAACCACAGTCATTTAGAAAAACAGGTTTAACCGCAGAGAGTCAGTCAGGAAACAGGTTTAACCACAGTCATTTAGAAAAACAGGTTTAACCACAGAGGGTCAGTCAGGAAAACAGGTTTAACCGCAGAGAGTCAGTCAGGAAAACAGGTTTAACCGCAGAGAGTCAGTCAGGAAAACAGGTTTAACCACAGAGAGTCAGTCAGGAAAACTATTATAACAACAGAGAGTCTGAAAAAACAGTTTAACCACAGATAGTTTGTTTATTTACTATAATTACTATAACTCTGACCCAGAAACTGTCTGGATATCCAGGAAATTTAGCAAAAGACGAACAAAAACAGAATACCCCTTCAAAACAGACATAACTCACCACTGTGCTCTAAACAATTAGCTATGTTGCAGCATCTTTTCTTTCCCCCTCCCCCCATGTCACTGCAATTTTCAGGAATCTCCGACCACTCCCATGGGATGACCATGTCATGCATTCTAATCCCTCCCCTCTCATCTCATATTCCATCACCACAGCAACCTAATCCATTTACTTCCTGGAACACAGAACACACAGCCAGGGCGTGTCATCAATCTGCTTTACATCTGCAAGGACATCAGCTCTATCAAGACAATGATCCAATCTTCCCTCTTCCCTCTGTTACACACATTTAATACAAAAAATGCAGCAATAACCAGCTGACAGATCTACACAGTAATATATTAAATTATACAGTAATCCAGTATATTAAAGATAAGCAGAACAGAATTCATGAAAACACAAACCCACTTCATCCCATATAGATCAACGAATCAAAGTCTATAAAAACATCCACTTTTATTTGTGGGAAACCATTGTTCACCTTATCAAGTGAACAAAAAGATTTATAAGACAGTCATGAATTGGTCAAAATGTATCACTGAGTATTAGAACTGGTAGTTCCTGGCTATCTTAAGGTAAATATACTAACAGTTATCCCTTCCAGATAAGTCTGCTTATTTGCAAACATAAATGGGAATTTTAGCGCAGGGTATTGAGGCTCAACATTTGGAGAATGATAACAGAACTACAGGTTGTCCCTCCCTCCATGCTGCACTGACAAACTCATACAGAAACAACAATCTGCATAACAGACCCACAACACAGCCATATTACAGTGTTATAAGGAAACTTCCAAGACCGACAGAGAGGCACAGAAAGAGAGACAGAAAGGCAGACATAGAGAGACCTACCAAGCTTATTTTGACTCAGCATAATCGTAGACAGCAAAAATGGGCACAGATAGTAAACTCTGACACTGAGCAGCAGGATAGAGGACACTCTTCTCCCTCTCTGTCTTCTCAAATTCTAAACGGTCAAACACACCCAAAAGGACGGATGCGTATTCCTATCTCTCTGCGTAAGGAAGCTGCTGGAAGCTGCTGCGCTTGTTTACCGTGTGGTCCAACAACTGGTGAGCCTGGAGGTAGAAGCTAGAGCAGCAGTGGCCCATAGCAGGCTACAGGGCAGACCACTGATTCATTCCACACTGATGCTGCTGCACACACCCAAAGAGATGGGCAGGGAGACACAGAGAGAGGTGGGGAGGAAGGAGAGGCTGAAGAGAGGGGGGTAGAGGGAGGAGATGTGGGGGAAGGGAAAATAAGGGAAGGGACAAAAAAGATGGAATCAAGGAAGACATATAAATTTAAAGGGAAAAATAAACAGAGAAATAAAGATAGAAAGGATGGAAAGAGGGGAGATGTAGAAGCAGAATGTAATGTCCGCATTAAATAGAAAGAAGAGGGAAGAGAGGACTGGATTGAGACAAAGGGAAGATGAGAGCACTAAAGAGCCAGCTAGCCAGCCTCACCTCTCTGCCTGTGCTGTGAGTCCCTCAGATGGGCGGGTGTGATCACAGCTGGGAAGAAGACTACTGCCAGCACTGCCTGCCTCTCCTAGCCTGGCTTGGCTAGCCACCCCCACGCGCCCTCGTTCTGACAAGCACATGCACGAGCATACAGGGCCGGATTACTGCACTGCGGCCCCAGGGTACTGAACTCCAGTGGGTCCCCCACTGCAAATGTTATATATTTTATGAACTTTGGGCATTTCAACAGATTTTCTAATGGTGAGGGAAGAAGTGTTATTCTATTAAGCATTTTTTGTGGAGACTAAGAAAAAATGTAGCATTTCAAAAGTATGGAATTAATGGAATTGTAAACATTTTACTTTCTGGGCCCCAAAAGCTCTTAACACCAAAACATTATAAAAATATCAATAATCGCCAGTTCAGAGCACTTGCATGCACACACAGACACAATCATCTTGTCATCATGTCTGGGAAAGGAACCCCAATTCTCCTACCGCTACCACTCCCCAAAATATGATGTAGAACAATAATAAATTATTATTAGGGAACACGTAATCATCACAGTATAAGCCCAAGTCAATGAAACTTCAGGTTATGTATCGATGCATACTCTCTTTCAGCATAGATGATTTGGCCCCAAGCAGTAACACGACATGGGGGGACAACCATGAACATTGTCCTGGGCCCTGGTCTGGGGGCCCCTTTGGTGGACTAAAATAGAATTATTAATTAGTCATTCAATGTTTATATTCAGAACTATCGAGAATGTTGCATTGATTGCCTGAAACATCTACACTGAATGTCTTCCGACCTGTCGCATTCCCCCCCACAATCATGAAGTGTTTCAAAAGACTAGTTCTGGCCCACCTTAAGTCCTGCCTCACCCCACACTGGATTCCGACCAGTTTGTCTACCGGTCAAACAGATCTATAGAGGACTCCATCTCCACAGCATTACACTCTGCCCTGACCCACCTGGACAAAACAAACATCTATGTGAGAATGATGTTTATAGACTTCACCTCAGCGTTCAACATGGTCATCCCCTCTAGGCTGGTCAACAACATCCATGACCTAAGGATTAGCCCCTCTCTCTGCAACTGGACTCTGGACTTCCTAACCAACGGACCCCAGTCTGTCAGGTTAGACAACCTCACCTCCTCCACCCTGATCCTGAACACTGGTGTTCCACAAGGTTGTGTGCTGAGCCCCCTCCTGAACTCCCTCTTCACCCAGAACTGTGTTGCTGTACACAGCACCAACACCATTGTCAAGTTGGCAGACGACACCTCGGTAGCAGGCCTGATCTGTGACAGTGATGAGTCAGCCTACAGAGAGTGAGTCAAGTGCCTGGCGGCATGGTGCGCTGATAAAAACCTGGCCCTCAATGTAAAGAAAACCAAGGAGCTCATTGTGGATTACAGGAGGTCTAAAGGCTGCAGTCTCTCCCCAGTTCTCATTGATGGCACTGAGGTGTCCTGGGTGTCCAAATCTCTGTGGACTTCTCCTGGCCCCTCAACACCTCAGCCCTGGTCAAAAAGGCACAGCAGTGCCTGTACTTCTTGAAGAGTCTGAAGAAGGCCCATCTGTCTCCCTAGATCTTTTTGAACTTTTACTGCTGCTCAATCGAGAGCATTCTGACTAGCTGCGCCACAATGTGGATTGGTGGTTGTGCTGATGCAGACCAGAAGGTCCTGCTCCCAGCCATTGAAGACCTTCAGTGTAAGCGGTGTCTTCGCAGGGTGCGCAGCATCACCAGCGACCCTTCACATCCAGGCCACAATCTATTTGCCCTCCTCCCATCAGGCAAGTGGTACAGGTCTCTTCGTTCTCGTACCAGCAGGCTCACAAACAGCTTCTTCCCATCTACTATAACTTTGCTGAACTCTGTGACCACTAACCACACCCGCCCTTTATACTACTGCATTCTGTCACTGCCTTACAAAGTCTGATAAGGAGGTTTTCAGTTGTCTACTGCTAGTTGTCAGTGTTGCTATTCCTGTATTTCATTTGCACCTGTTGACTTGCACCTTAAAATTGCCTTCATTGCACATTTAGAACTGCCACTGTACTTGCATTTTCAAATGTTAGATTCACATTGTTACATATAGATGTCTACATCATGTCACCACTCCATCTCCCGTGACTTCCCCGTCGGCGTCTCCGACCTTCTAAATCCACTGCCCTTTTTGTGTGGTTACCAGACGCACCGGATCCTTATTTGTTCATTAGTATAGGGGTATACTGTATATGTCTGTTGGTTAGGTTGGGGTTTTGTGGGTTATTGTTCTTTTGTAAACGTCACGTTGGTTTTGCTCCTGAGCCAATACATTAAAGTTACGCAAGCCATTCACCTGTGTCTGACTCCTCTCTCATCGTTCGTCACACATTATCCCTGTACATCCCTACATTTCAGTTGCCCATGCTAGTAACTCCTTCAATTTGCCTCGATTGCAAATTCTAAATTCCGTTTAGAATTGCCACTTTTAACTATTATGCCACTATACTATACTTGATACCTGTAAATGTTCTGCACTCCTCTATTTGCACTTCTGGTAAGATACTAACTACATTTCGTTGTGCTGTACTTGTACTTCCTCAATGGTAAAAAGTTTAATCTAATCCAATCAACAAAAAAAAAACTACAATCACAGAAATGGAAGGATAAATCTTTAGGACAACATCAGCATATGTGTAGCAGTTAAGTAATGGCTGATTAGGACTGAGTATGTTTAGGATTGAGGAGATGTGATTTAATTACCTTTGTTGAAAACAAAGGGATTTGAATGTGGCCTAGTTATGAATTAAGACTTTAAACAATAAAACATTTATGACCTGTGTTTTGCACAGAACTCTCATTTAATTAATATTTAATTATATTTTGGCCCATGATTTGGGTCCTGTTGGCATCCCTGTCCCAAGGAAAGTAAAAAAGAGAATAACAGGTATCAACACTTGTAGCAAAAAATAAAATACTATTACTTTCTTTTAATATTTAATGTGAAAGTATAGTTGTATATGTTAACCATCAGATTAGCCTGCAGTTTGGAGAAGTGAAGTACCAGTAGCGGGTTTTGGATTATTGGATTGTGAGCTGAGAGAACGTAGAGATTACCTGGATAGTTCTACAATGTGTAGGGCTTTTCTGCTGTGGAACAAACATAAAGCAAGGGCTTTGGATTACATTCATTCCAGTCTGCGAGTAACGTCTTGGGAAGGGTTTGAGCTCAAATGAAGCACGCCAAATAGGCTTTAGGAGGGAACTCTATAATACAGTGGAGATTTTCCCAAAACGTTTACCTTCATTTGAAGGTATTTGTCCTGTGTATTGTTTCTTCATAATTAATTCTAACTATAGCACGCCTTGACCCTCATGTTGTTTCCCCTATAGAGTTTAACATACAAGTTTATAATTGCTGATAAGTTCCTTTTAACTACATACTTCCATTGTGGTCTATCTGAGCCTGTGATAGTGTCGCACTTGCTGGATTGAAGTTAGTGCTGCAGAAGAGGGGAAAAGATGTGACAATGTACAGCATACACTAAATGTATGAAATCAATTACGTAAGGTGCGCTGGATAAAAACACTAACTAAAAGACTAAAATATCAATGTTCAATAGAAACACTGCATTTGATCTGGTTCAGATTAAAATGGAAAAACCTGTATGTAATGAATCAGCTGTATCTTTACCACAGAAGCAGGGTTCAATAGACATGCCTTAGCAATGGTGGTACTGGATTACTTGGGATGGCAGCGGGAGGAAAGAATGTGAAATGAGGGTGGTCACTGCCACTATCAGTCTGACTTGCCACTCTCAGTCTGACTAAATACCCACAGAGAGCAAATCAGCCCAGTGTATTCTAATCTGGGTGTAGCCATGCTCTGGGTCAAAACCACTTGGGAAATACACAGCAAACATGAAATCCCAAAGCATTTTGGGATTCACTGCCAATTATAAACAGGTGTGCCAAATAAGGACCTTGGACCGGAAGCTATGTCATGCAGCCTGCGGAAGGCAACAAAATAGTTTTCAGGGGAAGTAAAACATAACTCACCAGCCCATACTTACACATCAGAATCAGAAGTTACATTATTTTGACATTATAATGGACATACTGTGTAAATGTTGAAATTATTTCCCTTTTCTCACCTGCGAATCATTGATGCTTAACAAATTACAAAATAAATGTGGCCCTCGATTTAATTTCTAAATCCAGATGTGGTCTCCAAGCCAAAAAGTTTGCTTTCCTCTGAGTTAGCAGCATTACTGGGATAAGGAAGGCAGGGTTTATATTTGCCGGCAAATGCTGGCTTTTCACCAGGACCAGGTGTAGTTGTCTGGCAGATGAAAATAACAATGGCCAAAATGTCCAGTGTGAAATATGCCAAATGAATAAATCAATAGATTAATAGCATAATAAATACCCTAATATTGTGTGTCCTATATGATTTGTTGCCGAGAACACAGCGTGCCTCCACTATCTCTTATAGTTAGACATTACGACGTGTTTGGTCATGTGACTAAGCATGGTGCCGCAGCAGCTCCAGCATACAACTCCGAAATGTCGAAGGCAAAGCAGACCTCCACGGGCTGGATAAAAAAAATAATAACAAGCAATGGTGCAACTGAGGCCAGCAAGACCACAGAAAAGTCTAGTTATTTGAAATAGCTTTGTTATCCGAAAAAGCCTTCCTTACATAGCAAAACGTGTTTCAGCTTTTAATATGCAACGGGCCAAAAAATCCATACATTTTAATGCAAATAATTGTTTTAAATTAGGAAATATGTTTAGAAATTGACCTACAATATTAGTCAAAATATTTTAAACAGGGTTGAGTGTTTATTCCTTTGGTTGATCAGAGTTAATGCAAAAAATAAACGAATGAAACACGTTTTTCTATTAAATAATAATGGTGAAAAATTTGGCTACATTATTGTGCATAGCAAAACTATTCTAAACTCAATACTGATATTTAGAAGCAAATTAGTTTTAATAAATGATCTGCGCCTATAAACTTTTTGTTTTGTGAAAGCACTTTGTGACAACTGCTGATGTAAAAAGGGCTTTATAAAATAAATTTGATTGATTTTTGATTGATTGAACTTTCCGCAGAGCTGCCAAACACACTGACATCCTAGGGAAAAGGACAGAAATCGCATGGTATATGTTCAGATGTTTCTAACACTGGCCTCTAAATACCTTATTCAGATTGGAAACATGATTTTTTAATTTAAATATTGTGCAAAAAGATAGTTGTCTATAAAATAAATGTGATCTGGCTCAAAGTATTGCTTTCAGGCAATAAATGTGACAGCCCTAGTTGCAGCCTATATGTTCAGTTCACAATGATTGTCAAGAGTTCATTCTGCTGATTAATTTAAAGTAAAAAAACATTTGTTGGATCATTTAGTGTTTGTGTTTTATTTCTGTTTAATGTACGCTATCATAGAGCCATTTAAATATATGTCCAGTGGTTATTCTAGATGAATGAAATTTTTAGAATTTTTAAGTCCATAATTGGCAGTCTAAAAAAAAGTCTGGCATAAACTCTAATGGAAGGAATGTTGGCCTTAACTTTGCCCCCTCATGCCTTAATGTTTAAATAAACTCTTACTACAACCAACAAAGGACATATTATTTAACAAACACTTTATAACTCATGTTATATCACACATCAGGTGTGACATCGTTTTTTACTATCTATAGAACATCTACAGATGGAAATAGGGACTCTCAAAATAACTTGTAACCCCCAAAATGTATAAAAATAATATTCTCGTCTAATATATGAATATAATATGCACATGCACATTAATTAAACAAAACAGTTATAGGTGACGTTACCTTCTGGTGGAAGTGTTGCGTGGTGATGGAGAACACCTGGAGTCCCAGAGAAGCCTTGTTTAGCTCAGTCTGAAGACTGTGGATCTGTCTGGCCTGCTTGTCACAGCATTCCCTCAACTGCTGCACCAGATCTCGGTCACACTTATCTTCCTGACCTCCGACCCCCAACCCACCATGACTTGTTTGGGGTCTACGGACTATGGAGAGATTATACAGGTAGTTATTGTGTGTGTACAATTATTTCGCCAAAGTTTTGCGTTTGGTGTGGGGCCTTCATGCAGGCTTAATTTAACAGACAAGAAATGTACAAGGATATTTCTAAGTGACTTTTGAATGGTAGTGTAGAGAGAAAATGAAAAAAGAGACACTGACCTGGGAAATGAGGCTTGGGTGTAACACTGACCAGGAGAATGAGGCTTGGATGGGACACTGACCTGGAAAATGAGGCTTGGGTGGGACACTGACCTGGGGAATGATGCTTGGGTGGGACACTGACCTGGAGAATGAGGCTTGGGTGGGACACTGACCTGGAGAATGAGGCTTGGGTGTAACACTGACCAGGAGAATGAGGCTTGGATGGGACACTGACCTGGGGAATGAGGCTTGGGTGGGACACTGACCTGGAGAATGAGGCTTGGGTGGGACACAGACCTGGGGAATGAGGCTTGGGTGGGACACTGACCTGGGGAATGAGGCTTGGGTGTATCACTGACCTGGAGAATGAGGCTTGGGTGGGACACTGACCTGGGCAATGAGGCTTGGATG
>JACXGJ010012219.1:0-18334 GCA_016801105.1 Esox niger | reverse complement strand
CTCCGCACCGCCGGGCGGGGTATGGGCTCCGCACCGCCGGGCGGGGTATGGGCTCCGCACCGCCGGGCGGGGTATGGGCTCCGCACCGCCGGGCGGTGTATGGGCTCCGCACCGCCGGGCGGTGTATGGGCTCCGCACCGCCGGGCGGGGTATGGGCTCCGCACCGCCGGGCGGGGTATGGGCTCCGCACCGCCGGGCGGGGTATGGGCTCCGCACCGCCGGGCGGGGTATGGGCTCCGCACCGCCGGGCGGGGTATGGGCTCCGCACCGCCGGGCGGGGTATGGGCTCCGCAGTGTCTCCACGGTGTCTTTCTCTTGGTTTGTCTGCCTTCCTAGCCAATGTATGACAGTGAACAGACTAGGCTACATAGTGGTGTTTAGACCGTCTGTTGATGTGTTTGATATGCTTCTGGTCTGACTGCCTGCTTGTCTGTCTGTCTGATGTGTTTGATATGCTTCTCTCTAGGCCACGTGCCATCCCGTAGACTTAGAAACAGCAGTCACAGATGTCTGCCCTCTGCTCCAGAGTCCTGGGAGGAAGTAGAATCAGAGAAAAGCCACTTCTGCAGCCCTTGGCCGAAGTGTTCCTCATTGGAAGCTTTAGCCTGTATTACCCAATTGTTCCAAATGTCCTCTGAACATGACTCTTGAATATTAAGAACTTTGGGGATTTGTCCAAAATGTTAAGGAGACGTGGTCGTGCCCGAGGGAGGAATTGTGTAAAACTGCACCAATATTTATAAAAGAAAATGCTTTTTTGGATGGAAATGTATAATGGCTGAAAAATACATGTTATAAGAATGTTGTGTGAAAGTACACGTTCTGACATTCTCCTGATTTTCTAGACCCTATCCCTTTGTGTTGTTTTACTCCAACTTCAACGAGGTGGAGATGTGTGTGGATGCCCGGACGTTCGGCAACGACGCCCGCTTTATCCGGCGGTCCTGCACGCCAAACGCAGAGGTCAGCTGTCTTTTTATTCTTTTTGTCTTTGCACTTTTTGAAGAAACTGACACCCTGTCCTCCAATCCTTTTGTTCCCTCATTTGTTCACTTAGCTCTCCATCTGTCCGGTCGCCTCACATCCGAAGAGAGGGAGATTATAAATGAGGATAGGAGGCTCTTTATACATTGTACTGGACATTTTAAATAGAATCCTTGGGACATGCCTCCCCATTAAAAATGTGGCATTTATGGTACGGTTATGGTAAGGATAGATTTGGGTCCGGGTTAGGTTTTTTTTAGGGTAGGAGTTATGATTTGGAGTAAGGATTGGGGTTTAGGATTGGGGTTAGAGTAAGGGTAGGGGTTTGGGTTTAGGGTTAGAGTTTGGGTTTAGGGTTATGGTTTAGTGTAGTGGTTAGTGTTTATGGTTATGGTCTATTGTTAGGGTTTAGTCTAGGGGTTAGGGTTTAGTGTTAGGGGTTATTGCTAGAGGTTTGTTTAGCTTTAGGGTTTGTTTGTTTAGTGTAGGGATTAGGGTTTAGTTTAGAGGTTAGTCTAGCGTTAGGGTTTAGTGTAGGGGTTAGGGTTTAGCGTTAGGGTTTAGTGAAGAGGTTATGGTGAGGACATCCCAAGGGTCCCTGATGGTAAAGACCATCTTGTCATCGGTTCATCTAGCAGATGTAAGACTGGCCAGGCCCGTTATTCATTTCTGATATGTTTCCCCTCCAGGTTCGGCATATGATCGCTGAGGGCATGATCCACATCTGCATCTACGCCACTACCAAAATCGTCAAGGATGCCGAGGTCACCATTGGCTTTGACTACGAGTTCAACAGCTGGTCAGCACCTATCATCAATAAAATGGCAGCAACTGCGCAATCCCGCCTCCTCCCTCTTAACAGTGTGGAGCATTTGTGGGTTACCGGGGAGGTGAGGCCTAACCTCTGTGTGTTGTTGTTACCACAGCAACTACAAAGTGGACTGCGCCTGCCACAAGGCCGACCAGCAGAACTGCCCCGTGCAGAAGCACAACCTGAGCCCGCGGGAGACCCTGGGCTCGCAGCTCCCGCCACCCCAGCTATCAACGCCCACGGGGGCTGAGACGCGGCGGCGTAAGGCCCGGCAGAGAGAAACGGAGGGGCCAGGTGTCGGCGCGGGGCCAGTCGGGACATCCGACGACAGCAACCACCCGCCAGAGGATGGCGGCGAGCATCGGGAGACGCCACAGGGCGACGGCGACGCCGAGGTTGGTGTGGCTGAGAAAATCTTACCTGTGTGTGCGTGTTGTTATTGTGGAAGATTTGACATGCGATGGAATGTGGACACAATGTTTAGCATTCACAGAGTAACGGACGTGTGTGTCACAGGACGGCCTGCTGGATGTCAAGCAGGAAGAAGGGGAGGAGGGCGAGCTGGACGAGAATGGAGTCCTCATCTCCAGCAGACGGGTATGTCCCCTACGTCTGACGTCACTTCCTGTCACCAGCTACACAGGCTCACGCAAAGTACTTCATTGTGTTATTGGTTCATAACCCGCCCTTGCCATGTTTCCGTAGAAGAGGACTTATAATCCAGGGGCCATCGATGAGACCAAACGCGACTGCTTGGAGTCCGGGGAGGGTGTCGGAAAGACCCCTGCGGGGAGTAACACCACACCCCAGCAAGCAGGAGGGGGAATAAGCACCCGACGGGCCACCTACGTCACCGTGAGTTGGGCCTTACTGCTTCTTTGTCTTCAGCTTAGCGGAAACGTTGTCAATTTTCAGCATAATCTTCTGATTCCAGGAACCCTTTTCGACAATCGACACCGAGAAGGCTTCACCGGTTGCCATTCCACTTTCGGCCCCTCTCGCCGCGCCCACAAAGCCTCCCCCTGCCCGCTCCTCCAAGCCGCGACCTAAGAGCCGAATTTCGCGGTACCGCTCCAGCTCAGCCCAGCGCGCCCGCCGACAACGCCAGGCCCTGGCCCAGCAGCAGGCAGCCCTGGAGCAGGGGGCGGTAGCGGAGCGGCAGGAGGGGCCCCTGGTGGCCCCCGGGACAGAGCTGGGCCTGGGTGAAGGGGCACTGGGAGCCGGGCATCTCACAGAAGGAGAAGGTCTGAGTCCTCTGAACAAGGGCAACCTCCGCAGCCTGCCCAAGACCAAGAAGGTGAGACAGATAATTATTTCAGTATTGAACCTTTGCTGAAATGGGATAATTGTTTAGAGATAAAAAACACATTTTTATTGGTAACCATTTTCATCGGCCAGTTATCATCACAATACAAAATGTAAGAAAACAGACGTGTGGGGTATATTTACTGAGAATGTAGAAAACAGAGGGGTAAGCAGACAGACGAACTGGCAACGCTAACATGGAATGATGGCAATGATCAAACCCGGGCCCCTAAAGGGGAGCTGGTCCTGTGAATGGACTGTTGCTTCTCTGTCGCCTAACAACGCAGATAATTACTTACAGAGAACTATCACCTGAAATGCTACTTTTCGCAAACGCGTCGTTCTGAACCGGCTGCTAAATTGTCACCCTCCAGTACCTGGTGACGGAGTGGCTGAACGACAAGGTGCTGGACAAGGCGGCCCAGCAGGACCCGGCCGCGGTGGAGCGACCACTGCGCATCACCAGTGACCCCACCGTGCTGGCCACCACGCTCAACATGCTGCCCGGGCTGACGGCCTCGCCGCTCATCTGCACGGCGCCCAAGCACTACGTGCGCTTCGGCTCGCCCTTCAACCCCGAGCGGCGCCGCCGGCCAATCAGCGTGGACGCCACCTACGGCTCCTTTAAGAAGGTACAGACGGGTGCTGTGAAGTTGTGGGCGGGGTTCCACGGTGAATACGGACAGGTGTCTGTTTGAGACCGGTGGTCGCCGTTTCCCGCTCTGCCCTTCACGGGTTTGAAAGATAACGATACTACCTGCGTATTTCCCCTGCCTTAATGTGCCCTTCCTCCAACCCCCCGTGAGCAGAGGTGGATCCAACAAGCCCAGGATGAGAGCGGCCCGTGTTCGGCGGGCCTGGAGGACGGCACAGAGTCCACGTCGTCCCACCAGAGCAACAGTAGCAGTTCCACTCCGAACCCTTTCAAAGCAGGTACTGGTCACCGTCTTCATCCAGTCCACAACCAGGAGCTGTAGCCCAAACAGCAGTCCATGGTACACTGACCATATATCAAACTCTCCGCGTGGCTTTTTGCGCAAATATGCTTTCTAATTCTAGTTTGAATATCCATTGTTTAAATATGGTCCAGCAGGTGCTTTTCTGGAACACCAGTTCAGTGGGGTTTGCACTCTTTGGACCTCCCTGTAGATTCCACTGCAATGGGCAAGTTCAGTCAAGCAAAGCCCATATAGAACCCAGAAGGACAGAACTGGTGTACGCTTCCCCGGCTAATAGCCACATTTGCCTTCAGAGGCTCCTGACTGATCCGAGTCCCAAGCCTTTTCAGTAGACTCTGAATGCCACTTTTGTCGGTCTTCCAGTTGAGTGGGTTATGTCAAATATGATCTAGTGACCAATATCCTGCTTGTTACCCAGTGACATTGTGACATCCTTCGCCCCTTCAGTAAATTGCCCGGGAAATTTCCTTTTCCTTTGTCGAAGTAGATCATTTAACTCTGTCGTTCTCCTTCCCATCCCCTCTGAACTGAAGAACTGGCGGCGCCCCCCAAGAAGAGACGGTCCATCTACAGCCCAGATGCCGACGCGACGCCACCCCTGGCCGGCTCGGAAGAGCTCGGTCTGCTGCTGCGTCCGCTGTCGCCCATCACGCCCCCGCCACCGTGCGACCACCCCCTGCTCAGCCCCACCGCGGCCCAATTGGGTCGCTACGGCGACGAAGAGCGGCGCCTGTCCAATGGCATGGCAGGCTACTCGCCGCTACCCTCGCTGCCCACCAGCCGCTGCAACACACCCCTTCAGTTTGAGGTACCGGATGGACACAGATTGTGTGGGCCTCGGCGTATTCACAGAGTTCATTGTGTTGCCATCATTTGTAGTGGTACTTCATGTCTCATCCTGCTCCCTCCTGTCTCTCTCCCCCATATATAGAACATTTCGTCTCCAGAGGCATCTCCCGTTCACAGGCCAGAGTCCATCTCTCCAGAGGTAGGCTCCCGGCGGTCCTGACACAGGGGCTGCGTGGCGGCAGCATTAGTGGGCAGGGACATAATTTGTCATGTTTACTTTTATAACATCCCTGTCCACACAACCAGTGTCCATTTTAACAGAGGAAAGTCTTATGTTTACGTGAGCCAGTTGGCGCACACCAAGGGTCCGTTAGACATGATCTTTGATGCTACAAGACAGAGATGACTGGACACTTCACAGGATGTGTTTTGTAATCTTTGTTTGTCCCTCTGCTCCCCCCGTAGCCTTGCCTGCGGCCAGACTTTGACGCCACTCGCTGCACCCTACAATACCCGGACCTCTCGCTCTCCTCCGGCCATGAGAGCCCGCTGCCCGCCACGCTGGATGACTTCTCCATCCCGGCAACGGGGCCTCCGCCCCCCGACATGCAGGGGCCGCATGCGTCTGCCGGGGGCGGGGGCCCCACTTCTGAAACGGCCCAGCAGGCAAGAGAGCAGAGCTTCAGGACGGAGTTCAACCTCATCTATACCTGCTCGCCGCTTAACGCCAACCTGGGCAACCCCGCCCCTACCGACAGGCACCTCAGCCAATCGGAGGGCAGCTTTTCCCCGGCCGAGCCCTTTTACAGCTCAATCAGTGGCCAGGGGCACCTGTCGGAGGCGGGCCCTGGTTCTCTTTCGCCCTATAGCGAGACACTCTATGGCAGCAGCTACCCGGACAGTGGCACTCCGCCCCACCACACCAGCAACCCACCGCAGAAGAAGAAGGCAAGTAATCCGCCTATCATGGCCTCTTCCTGGTCACAGTACCCTGCCCACAAAAATACTATTGTTAATGACACTATGCTAAGCATGGCTGATATAGGGGTATGCTAGGGATAGTATGGAAGGAATGCCTACATGCTGGGGTACAGAGGGAATGGGGCGGACTGGGGTACCGGGGGGCTGGGGTACAGGGGGCTGAGTATATTCGGGTACAGAGGGTTAGGGTGGTAGTACTGTGGGGGTGGGGGTACTTTGGGGGAGGGTGGTACTGAGAGGGCGGCGGGGATTCTTGGGGGGGGTGGAGTCTGTGTGCTGTGTTTTCCATTCACTGTGTTTCAGAAACTCCAGACTTGCATTTAACTCAATGCGTTTGACCAAAAGTTGCGTGTTTTTTTATTTTTGACAAACTGTGGTATGCATTACGTTTTTCTCTCAGTTCAATGTCGACCTTTTACTTCACAATAACGTTTTACTGCTGGAATGACTGACCCGTTTTCTCTGTGCTGTGTGGATCGTATCTTCCCCACTGCAGCTAGCCCCACAGGGTTTGTGTTCTGTGGACCCCCCCTCTCCCTCCCCCTCCCTATACTCCTGAATCTTTTGCCAAGTCTTTCTTCCACTGTTTCTTCCAAGGCAGAAGGCCAACCAGCATACGGTTAGTCTGCTGACAGGAAAGCCAGATTACCAGTCTATAGCAGTAAGAAGTCAATACAGTCCTGTACAAAATATGGTGAATATTTCCATACCACTACCATTTAGAAGTGTGCATGTAAATATTGTTTTGCATCCGCATACAACCCCCCTGAACCTCCGCCCCCTCCCCCCTCCCCCAAAACCTACCATGACAATTACCTGTTGATTCGCAAACGAGGTCACCGTGTTGTCTTGGGGTGCGGTATTGCCGGGGCAACGGCTCATGACGTCATCTTCGGCCAGCTGAGGTCTCGCTAGGTCCTGGCGCAGGCTTCTCTGGCCGTGGTCCATCTCATCCGTGGTTCTGCCCCCCCCCCCCCCCCCCCCCCCCCCCCCCCCCCCCCCGTGCCCGTTTCACCAGCATTGACCCAAGCCCATGTCAGAACCACACAATCGGAACCATGCTAGCGACCTTCCGGAGCTGTCCCCTAAGGGTCTGAGGACGATCGGTTGGCATATCACACGGGCATATTTGGGGCCAGAGAAACTGTTCTGAAGGCCCAATCTAATGGTTCAAATCGAGTTCAGAACTCCCCAGGCTCTTAGTGTGTCGCCATTCCTCAAGTCCTAAGGTCCTGACGGCAGGCCCCACGGGTCTAGTTGGCCCCCCCATTCCCCTCCTTGGGTTCTTCTCCTTCGGCCCGATAGCCTCCATGAAACCGTCCATTCTGCCAGCCTGCTCCATCTCTCCCTCCCTCCCCATCCACCCTCTGAGTGTCCTGCCTGTGCCATGAGGACATACTGCCGGGCTGTTCTCTCATTGTCTTACTATGTGTGTGTGCGCGTGTGGGTGGGTGGGTGTGTGTGTGTGTGTACCGTACGTTCGTGCTCTGGTTATGTTCTTGTTGTGGTCAAGTTTTTCTGCAGTCGTTGTTCTGTGTTGTGACGGTATATCTGATGATGGCGACGCAAATGACACGTTGCCTGCCGATGTCTGTTTTGTTGCTAACTGCCCGCCAAGGATGAGTCTCTGAAAGGCCAACCGCGCGCTTATGTGCTCTAAATCCCAGTTTAAAGTCGATTGCTTTCCCGGAAATTGCGTTAATGTTAGTGTCAATACAATTGTATTAAATCTATTTGATTACTGTTCATCGGGGCTTTGTACCCACGGGACTAAAGATACGCACAAGTTCTTTGTTTTTTGTCCGCGTTGTTAGTGCTGTGTCATTCCGAGGTACTGTATTTTTGGCGCCGAGTGCCCGTGTAAAATAACCGCGGCAATATAAGAACCAAACATAGTTCATGTATTAGTATTTTAATGTAAGATATTTGTAGTATTTTATTGTTTTTTCAGTATGGGTTTGGGCGAGTGTAGAGGTTTGGACTTGAGATGCATCAATCCGATATTTGGCAGATACCGATCCAAAGTACAACGTTCGTTGTGCACTACGTGAAGTCAAATTATATAATGAGCCAATGTCACGACGCAGATTGTCTAAAAAAACGCGTTGCCATCAAACAAGTGACTCGTTGACGAAGCGTAGGCGGGAAATATGCAATGATTTGCGATCTCAACGTGAATGTCGGCAGCCAGGGATTACGTAACACAACAGCCTCTAGTAAAACATTACGTTGCGAATTTTGCAAAGCAACAGTTTCAAGGAGTGGCAGTAGATAAGCATTGGCTAGCTAACGTACAATCCTATATTACCGCTAGGAACGTTTGACAATACGGGGGTGTAATCTATCTGAAGCAATCTCAAACTCCATTCAGATTCTCAATGAAATGGCAAGTGTGACTGGTCGGTGCTGTAGCTTTTTTTTCGTCAGATGGTTGGCATAATCTCTTCATGAGGTGGTGAATTCCAATTAATTTCATGTTAGCGCCTTGATAACACAGAATTTTAGGATTTTAACCGAACTGGTCCAACTATGCCTGTATTTAATGTTACGCAAAATAGTCAGATTGTCACAATGCCAGTTTTCATATAATTTGTCCTATTCTGCATTATTATGGATTTTCCTTAAATGTCTCCATGGAAACTCCAGGGTAGGGCATTTTAACATTTTAATAAGGTTTGATGTAAAAACATTGTTAATTTCCGCTTTAAATCTGGTTTACTATTGAGAGAGTACATTTTTCTCAACAGTAAACATAATTATGAGACAGTTTTATATTTCTTAAATTTGAACAAAGTTCTTTAATTTGATTGTCAGTTCACTACCTCTAGGTGGAATAATGGCAATCATAGCACATGGAGAAGTGCGGTGTTGGATTGGTTCTCCATATCGCCAGACAGTTCTGTAATCCCTTATTCGGACTCCGGTTTGGACAGGAGGTGAACGTGTCTTTTAACGGTTTTGCTTGATGCATGACATTGTCTAACCTTGCTGTCGTACTGGTGATTGACAACCGGTGTTATTGTACCAGTGCGTGCGTGCGTGCGTGAGCGAGCGCTCGTCAGTGACGGCCTCATCCAAATGCAGGGGGTGTGGCTAAGTCGGCTGTCCGCCTCCTCTCCTCAGGTGTCTCTGTTGGAGTACCGTAAGAGGAAGCAGGGGAGCAGCAAGGACCACGACCCCGGGGGGAGCTCCCTGGGGACCCCCACCCGGCCCAGCTCCGCCAGCGCCGAGTCCCCCGGGGGCCACCGCTCCCTGAACCTGCACCCCCCGGCCTCGCCCCACAGCTCCTTCTCCTCCCCGCTCCACTCCTCCGTCCCCCAGATGGAGGAGGTGAGCCCGCCCGACAGCCACCAGAACACCGCCGCTTCCTACGCCCCGGGACTTCTGTCGCAGCAGGCCAGGGCTCAGGAGTGTCCCAGCCACTGGTAAGACCGGACGGCCTGGCCGGGGCGCCCCTCTGTCCTAGGCTGGTTAGGTGTTCTCCCTGGTGGGTCTGATGTGGTGGGCAGCGACCGTTGTCTCCCGGTGTGTGTGTGTGGGTGTGAACTAACGTGTGGCCTGGCTGTGCTTTGTTCCTGTCCAGGATGGTGCCCACGACGGTGGAGCGGCTGAGGGAAGGGCAGGGGGTCCTGGAGCGGGTACTCAGGGGCTCCCTGAAGATGGACCGCGTGCTGGTCGGGGCGGACGGTTCGGCACCAGACAAGGATCCCGGTGCTGCCCTCATTTTAACTGCCGTTGTAACGATGCACATTGGTGCTTTGTTTTTGTACACTGGAGGCAGTGACTTAGACTGCTGGACCTCCTTGGACCTCTGCAGTGGGACCTCTGCAGTGGGACCTCTGCAGTGGGACCTCTGCAGTGGGACCTCTGCAGTGGGACCTCTGCAGTGGGACCTCTGCAGTGGGACCTCTGCAGTGGGACCTCTGCCGTGGGACCTCTGCCGTGGCTATTTCTGACCAGACATCTTCCCATTCCAAATGTAGCCTTGAGAAAAACAGAAATAAAGTCTGGCATAGTAATGTCTATGTGCATTTAGGCTAATCCAGGTCTGGAATACAGACATTTTCCCAGTTGCTTTTGGATTGAGAGGTTTCAGGAAATGCAAGTGTCCTCGGTTCTCCTGCTAAGTGTGTCTACTTTTGTTTTCTGTTCCAGATGCAGATCGCTATGAGATCCAGACAGTTTCTTTGACCTCCCCCATGAAGAGCCCACAGAGATACAGCCAGAATGCCTACACACACCAGGTAAGGTTTCATACATCCTTCGGGAGAGTCTCTTGTTAAGTTGTCCCCAGCGATGACCTCCCAGACTGAATCAATTGGTTGCCGTCCATCCATATTTTGGTCATGCGCGATATCTCCGGAAGAACCCCCAGCTCTGATTCCACTAGACACGGGTGAAAGACGTGTCTGCCCCTAGATGACAGGCATTTACCAGGTACTCTGATTGGCCTCAGGCAGGAGCTATATAGTAATCAGCTTAAATGCCTTAGTGACACGTGGCGGCCATGACGTTTTCCGAGGCAGTAATAGTGTGCCAACTAATCTCAGTCTCATTCTAGGTTACTGTTGATTGGCACGTGTGAACACATAGCTTCAGGTTTCCACTGAACTAGCTCTTAATGCCCACATTTGGGTAAATATTACACTTTTTCATGTGCAATGTATACATTTGTCATAAAGAAAAATTTATTATGCACCATCACAAAAAAATCCACTCAGTCAGGTGACTCCAATTGCCACGGCATGTTTTGCTGTGTGACAATACAGTTGTCGAGAGTCTCCACATTGATACGACATTTTAAACTAAACCCTTTTTAAAAAGGAATGATTTGAAACATGTACATGCGTTTTTATTCATTTAGGGAAACGTCGGTTGATCATAAAACCTTAAACGGCTGAGGCAAAAAACAAACAGGCCACAGTGTGCTAGTCAATGAATGATTTCATGAACAAATGAAAAGGTTTGGGTTAAGGTTTTGCCTCGGGGTGCTTGCTATTCTGTGACCATGTCTAGTCTTTCACTAAAACATATATATCTGTCTCTCTGAGGTCAGTCTTGATTTGGAACGGGAAAATGGGGAAAAGGTCTTATAGCGAGTGGAGAATGTGCTTCCCCGTTGCTACATTAACAATGTCAGTTAGACCACAGCATTTGTACTGAGGAGGAATGTGCTCAATAACAGCATCAGAATGAATGGGCTTGCCGCAGCCAACTCTGCTGTGACGTATTTACATGTGAGTCGTTGTCATTTAAAGGTACCGCTGCCCTTGTCAGAGGTCCACCAAAAGACAGCGGACGATCCAGCGTTCCTTCAACAGGCGGCATCGTCTCCATTCCATGGCTCCTACAGCCCTTCGGCTCCGCCCCCTTCATGCCAAGGCTTCTACCCCCGCCCCAACGCCCACCCTGCCCTGTCCCAGGACCCCTTACAGCAGCTTCAGCGCCAGTCCCTAAACCCCGCGGCCTGCTTCTCCAGCCAGACTACGTCACCTCTAGACTCCGCCCTGCCGGGAGGCGCGCTGCACCAGGCCAGCGACGGTGGTATGGATGGGTCGCACGCATACGGCGCCGGGAGCCACCTAAAGGCCGGCCTGTTGAACAGCGGACTGTCGGGGTCTCCCGGCGCCAGGGCCCATGTTAACCCTAAAACGGACTTGAGCGCCGGTTTGGCGGGGAACCAGGTGGCCCACCACACCTCCAGACTGACCCAGCAGCAGGCGTCCCGGAGCCTGAAACCTGGCAGCCCCGGGCAGACAGTTCTGCAGACGAGCTCCAGGCTCCTGGCGGCCTCCACTTCCCAACATTACCCGCAGCGCGGGGCGCCCCTCGGCCAGTTCCAGCACCCCCCTATACAAGGGTCAGGAGTAAGGACACAGTCTGGAAGCTTCTAGGACGTTTGTGTGTGTGTGCGTGCGTGTGTGTGTGTGTTTGCGTGAGCGTGTGTGAACGCATACCTCCTCTCCTAAATCTTCTGGGGATACAAAGCTTATGGACAGAGGGGAGGAAATGTACAGACAGTAGAGGAGCAAGGACTCCATTCCAGTATGAGTTTCTTATTTTCTGTCTTTCTTTTTGCTGAAAACGAATTACTGCATTTTTCACATAGCTAATCAAGGAACTTCAACATCATTGAATAGTCAACGGAAAAGAGAAAAAAAAAGACATTCAACAAAAAGAGAAATCACGTGTAATTTGAAAATGTCCCTGACATGATCAGACTGATACAGGCTAAGTAGACAGTGGAAGTTCACCATGGAGAATCTGTACAGTGTTTTCTTTGGTTTGTTTTTAAAGCAGTTTACCTGTCGTTCTGGTACCTGGTTTTATAAGGCTGAGATGTAGGGCTGGGCATTAAAAGAATAGACATTGTCGAATATTATTTTGATGCGGTAGTGATAAAAGACGTGTTTTATCATAGCACAGCTCATTTTGCATCCTGTATACCCGTTCAAAGCATTATGTTCAAACTGATTTTAAAAGTCTCCTGTGCTGAAAACTCCAGAGGAGTCACAGAACGCCCACACAGAATTCCACTGTAATTCAAACCAAATTGCATTAGTTCTTTTTAATTGCCTCAACTTTCTGAAGAGGCAGTCCAGAACGTATGTGCTTCTGCCTCCAACTTGGGGTAGTTAAAATAATGACCAGCTTCCCCCCAAAACCATCTCAGTTGAACTACAAAGCAGTTGTGATGATCCTAAACCCCTACGACAGTTCCAAAGTTACGTGCCTGTGAATATGTTTATAAAACACTCCAAACAGTTTTCATCAGACATTCAGAAAAACAAAAAATTCGGGTTGGATTATATAAAACATTAGTGTATTGTGGTATATCATTTGGGTCGTCTCGCCCAGCCCTACTGAAATGCCCTGCGTAACTCGGCAGACGTTTTGCCCGCGTGGGGAGCCGGGTCAGTCCTCCGGGTCCTGTGTTTGGGAAGGGGATCTAGTCAGAGTGGCGACATGTGTATGATCCGTTATAAAGATCCGGTGGAAAAGTTCCTGTAAAATCATTCCATATGGTTTCCGGCTTTTGCGTTACCTTAAACGTGGTCTGGAAACTCTTGATCTGTTTTTTGCTGTTCATTGGTTCACTTGTTTTTTTCTTCCCGACTTGGGCTGTTTTGATTTCACACTTCTACTTCACAGTAAAGTAGGCTGCATTGTACAGGAGTCGTACAGATCTTTTTCATGGTGCTACACATTGTTTTCACTTTAAGTTATTAACATTCAAATCCAGTTGTTTCCCACAGACCAATTGATTCAGCTCGCAATGTGTAATCTGGATTCAGACTTTATCCAGAAAGTCCTCCTAGTAAACGTTAACATTTACTGTGCTGGAATGCAGGGGCAGAATGAAAAGGAGAGGAGGACACTTTTTTCTTTCTTTCCTCTGTTGTTGGGTTTGTTGTTTGTGTTGAATCTCGTTGGATTCTTTTAATGAAAATGTATTGAGAATATATTTTTTCTCTCCTTCTGACCAATCCTTGCATTCCGTATGCCACCTATGAAAACAGGAAGACGATCTATGGCAGGATGGTGTGAACGGTATAAAAAAATAGAAAGGCTGCTGTGTTCTCATTTTTTTCTGTTTTTTACGCAAGTGCTGCTTCAAAGAGTCCCCCCGTTCCACAGAATCTTGTACCCCCCAGCCCCCCCAATTATAGCAGGGTTCTCACCACCTTAATAAAAACCCAGATTAAAATCACACAGCAGAGTTAACATGTCATGTGCCATTTCCACTGCAGTGGGACTTCCTACATACGTTAAATGACATAGCTGTTGCAACCTGGGAGATGTAGTCTCCTTGTGACAGACAAGACCGGAGGAAGATGGAACTTTAATGGAGCTTGCTCGGACTGGACGATCTAGTTTGCTGGGCGTCTTTTGCGTGCCAGGAACCACAGTGGACCCTCCGAAGGACTGGTCAGCCCAAATGGACCCTTGACCTTTGCTCTTATTTCCACAGACATAAGGGTACTCACGTGTTATATGAATGTTTGACAGAAGACTTAAGAGAAATTTGTGACCCAAAATTACCAGCACCTTAAGGAAAAAAAAACGTACAATTTAACGAAAACATAATGTATGATCATGTGTACATGTATAAAATGTTATAAACTGTACCAGAAATATAGTACACTAAATTCACCGCATGATATTTTTTTTCTGGTTCTGACTGACCGAGATGGTGTCATCGGGATAAATGGGTCTGTCTGGCTTTATTCTTCACTTTTGAGTCCCGGTAAAACCTGGAAACTGCATTTATTTTTCTTTCTTGGATGATGACGTTTAAGTCTTGTTTTATTTTTTACACAGAGCATAGTGTTAACTATTTGGACTCCCCCCATCCAAAAGATGAAAAATGGAAGAGATGTAATGTAATGCATTTTGATAATAAAATACTCATGATGACAATGTGTTCTCTGAATGCCCATTTTGATAATTCATTTATTCAAGGGAAGTCCCATCTAGATTCGTAGAATCCGTAGAAGACCAAAAACCTACGAACTATGGGATAAAATACCAGAGCAAATCACTGCAGTACCAAGATACTTTATTGTGTAGTTATATAAGGTATCCTGTCATCACAACACTCATGCGTGTTTATGTTCTGAGTTTCTGCCAGTCTTTCTGTTGGACGGAGTTTGTTGCAATTGACCACCAGAATCTTCACACATTTGGACGGTGTGTCTGGGAGCGAGATCGGGCTCGAATGAGTTGGTACTTTCGGATCGATGGTTCCTAACCCCGGTCCCAGGGACTCAAAGGGGTGCACAATTGAGTTGTGTTTGCTCTTGTGTTAAACTGCTCATTCAAATGGTCAACTTTGATTTGAGGTGTGTAGTGCTGGAGCACATCAATATATCTGCTCTGCTTTTGGTCCCCGTGACCAGGGGGTGTGTTCATTCTGGTAGGTGGACCTACCAGAAAGTCTGTAAAACCTTGTTTGTCATTGTGCCTTCATTAAGACCAAATGTGAGCCGCTGCCTTTGATCACTGATGACTGAAGGAAGGCAATGAGGGAACTTGACTGGGAGTCTACTGGAATGGTAAGAGACTACACAGGGATTGGTTAATCCTGTTTTACTGTACATGTTGGCGAGCGTCTGACTGGAATTCATGCCAAGATGAAGAGGTCCTTCGGGTCGATTCGTATACATATTTTCAGTCAATACCATTAACACAGAGACACACTGGCACTTTCCGCACATCCATTCAGATTGAGGAACATGACTAAGGAGTCATGCTGTTCAATTTAGGAATAGGCATCTATTTTGAGAGAGCCGATCCTCAAATGTGGATTTTTTGTGATGTTCATTCTCGCCATCATAAAGGCTTCATTAAGGAGTAGTCCTCTGCTAGACTCATGTTATTTAATACAATATGTACATGTGTTCTTAAAGGGGTGGTCTTCATTAAAGGGGTAGTCCTCTGCTAGTCATGTTATTTGATAGGAGATGTATATGCGTTCTTAAAGGGGTGGTCTTCATTAACGGGGTAGTCCTCTGCTAGTCATGCTATTTGATAGATGTATATGCGTTCTTAACAGGGTGGTCTTCATTAAAGGGGTAGTCCTCTGCTAGTCATGTTATTTGATAGGAGATGTACATGTGTTCTTAACAGGGTGGTCTTCATTAGTCCTCTGCTGCAGTCATGTCATCGTCACTGCTGACTGTGGTCGTCGTGTCTTCACCAGATCCAGCTGTAGGCTCGACACTCCACCTCTGGAAAGTCCTTATAAACAACGCGGTAACCACATTCCGTTGGAACCCGCTGGCACTTCTTGGGCCATGTTGTAGGTGTCATTGGTCTGGGGATCAGAACCGAAATGACACATTTGGTTATGATACTGGCATTTAATTCATATTGTAATTCTTGTTTGGTTGTCCTAGCTCTTTTTATATTTCAATGTAGCAGGCAGCTCTCCATTCATGTTGGTGTCTAATTTGTTTATTTACTTACGAGAGACAGACATAGCCTTTTTCATGGCAGTAGCACTTATCACAGCCCCGGTAAAAGGTCTGTCCTGGCTGAAAAATAACTTCTTTGTAGTTACACGGACCTACAGTGAATGAATACAGAGAACAATTTAAATTAACAATAGGCACGGGTTATGTTGTGCTTAACTATAGCCTGTTCATGGCATGATTGTGAATATTTGCTAATAAACAAAACCAGAAAATCGTAGGTAGGACTACTGCCTCACCCACCTTGCATTGTTAGCAGTACTTCAGCTGGCCAGTAGAGGGAGATAAAACGCTAGAATGGAGACTTGCTAAGATGGATTCATGCATCACTGACTGACTTTCTATGTTGATTTTGTGTTGAGGGATCGCCGGTTATTTAGGGGGTTATGTGTAATTTGTTTAGTCAATTATTCAGTGCGTGCAAGATTTTCCTATTTGATCCAAGGCAAATCAGATTGTAAAGGGTTTTCTCTTTCCTTCTCTTTTTACCGGGTATTTGTGTGCAAACATCCCTTTTAATGGTTGTTTTGTTCTGTTTATTTAGTGTGCACATGCAACCACAGCAAAGAAACTGAAAAAATAAAATGACAGATTTCAGGCAACGTAAGTGTAATACACAACTAAATTTGATATCCAAAACCTTAATGGATTTTTAATATATTCTTACACAGCCGTTCATTTTTGGGGAGTAGGGGGCAAAATCATTTTAGCTAAATCCAAAAGGATTTCTCCCACAACCCCTTCAGGAACCCCTCTTTCAAAGAGACTCTAATCAAGGTTGTTCTCTACCTGCGTGCCTGTAGATGGCTGCCTGGGTCACTCGACAAGTCCAGATGAGAAGAAGAAATGACGCCCAGACACAGATTGACATCCTGGGTCTGAAAGCACGGCTCAACCACTCCATGCCCGCAGTACACGATCCAAAAAGTCACACGCACAAAAAAAGAAGTCTCTCCCAAGAAGAAGCAGGTATTCACACGTCACTAACCCCCTGACAGCACGCGCTAATCGAGGCGGGTGAGTGAACAGGTATGTTTTCAGTGAGTGAGCGCGAGTGCCGGAGGCCGGTGTGTGAAGAAACTAGAAACAGGTTCTTTGAGCGAGGGGGGACCAGATGGTTCGTCGCAGCCCTGTCAGAGTCTGGAAGTCTTCATTCTCAATGCTCAGCGCTCTCACTTTCCAGATGGCCTTTATACCCGGCCCGCGCCCGCTCTGACAGCCAAGGTACCGCACAGTGAGAAGGGAGAGAGAACGAGGAACAGGGTGGGAGAAGCCTGGGACTGAACACAGATTGATGTGCTCTATTTTTTTTTTTTTTTTTTTTTCTTGTCCATTCTTTCCACTGCACTCCTGCCTGTGCCAGGGAGTCTCCCGGTCCACTCGTCTGGCTCGCCCATCTCCGTTCTCAAGCTCTCTGGGTGGACTAGGCCTTTGGCCCGTCTGGGGTTGGACCGAGGATAAAGGTTCCAGTAAATGTTTCGATTCTTTTATTTCTGAGTCATTGGGTTTATATGAGCAAAACGCAGCATCCGGAATGGTAACGCTAGGTGAGGAATGTGAACCGCTTCCTTCCAGAATGGCCCGGCTGGCGTAACCCTAAGGGTCACAGTTGTGTGTACTAGAGCAACACGCTGGGTGGCTTCTCCACACACACTTCTTCACACAACCACACTTGCATGCAGACACACACACACACACACACACACACACCACCTGGGGTCTTGGGAACAGGCTGTCGTGGAGGTCTGCTCTGTCTGTCGTCACTGCCACGCTTGGAATAACCCCTCAGAGAGGAAACCAGAAACAAGCAGACTGAACCGGAATGACAGCCCTCTGTTAGCTAATACCATCACCCCAACCCAATCCTTCATTCAATCCTCCATTAAAGTCTGGGGGACTGACCAGTTACATCAAACTGAGCGGTGGTTGTTCGCTCCCATCTCTCCAGTCCATCACCTTAACCATGACATTACCGACGAAGCCGCCTTGTGCAAAGGATTGAATTCAATAAGGTACTTAGCTACATACATTTCCTGTGTGCATCACAATGGCGTCTTTTTAGACGTGTCCATTTTTAAAGAGGATAACCACCTCCATCACGGGCAGCACAGCTGTTACATAACTGGTTACTTGTACCAGCTGATGAAACCCCTGTCTAATTATATCTTGGCATGTCATCCAACCAGGCTCCTGAAAGAGAACTAGCTTGTGTTTGTGGGGATAGGCACCCTGATCCTTTATATCTATTGTGCTGATCCTGATCCTGTATATTTTTGGTGCTGATCCTGTATATCTATGGCCCTGATCCTGTATATTTATGGTGCTGATCTTGTATTTCTATGGGTCTGATCCTGATCCTGTATATTTATGGTGCTGATCCTGTATATTTATGATGCTGATCCTGTATATTTATGGTGCTGATCCTGTACATCTATGGGACAAAGCAAACAGAGCATACCTCATTTCTGCTCTTTAACGTGGTTTCGTCTTGTGCGTGTCTGGTTTCGTCTTGTGCGTGTGTGTGTGGTTTC
>JACXGJ010012218.1:0-18431 GCA_016801105.1 Esox niger | reverse complement strand
CTCAGTTCACCACTAAAATATCGGGTCAGCCCCAGTCATTACTCAGTTCACCACTAAAATATCAGGTAAGCCCCCGTCATCACTCAGTTCAGCACTAAAATATCAGGTAAGCCCCAGTCATCACTCAGTTCACCTCTAAAATATCTGGTTAGCCCCCGTCTTCACTCAGTTCACCTCTAAAATATCAGGTCAGCCCCCGTCATCACTCAGTTCACCACTAAAATATCAGGTAAGCCCCTGTCATCACTTAGTTCACCTCTAAAATATCAGGTCAGCCCCCGTCATCACTCAGTTCACCACTAAAATATCAGGTAAGCCCCAGTCATCACTCAGTTCACCTCTAAAATATCTGGTAAGCCCCCGTCATCACTCAGTTCAACACAAATATATCAGGTAAGCCCCCGTCATCACTCAGTTTACCACAAAAATATCAGGTAAGCCCCTGTCATCACTCAGTTCACCACTAAAATATCAGGTAAGCCCCCGTCATCACTCAGTTCACCACTAAAATATCAGGTCAGCCCCCGTCATCACTCAGTTCCCCACCTAGAGATCAAGTCACTCCCATCATCACTCAGTTCACCACTAAAATATAATGTCAGCCACATTATCAATCAGTTCACCACCTAGATATCAAGTAAATCATGTCATCATCTAGTTCACCACCTATATATCTGGTCAGCTCTCACACCCTAAACCAGGGCTGCCCAATCCTGGCCCTGGACATATTCTGGTCTGTAGGTTTTCCCTCCAACTCTAATTTAGCACACCTGACTCTTATAATTGGATGGATGAAATGCAAAACCAGGTTAGTCACAAGTGGGGTTGAAGAGAAAACCTACATGACAGTAGATCTCCAGGATCAGGGTTGGGCAGCCCTGCCCTAGAGTTCAAGTTCAAAACCAGCCACAGCGGAGCCCTTTGTTAGCTAGTAATGTCACCCATGAAGGAGACTGATTTCTGGATGTTTCTTTCCTGCGTAGCCCCCTCCATGCCAGCTTATGATCAGGAGACTTCTCTGAACCAGACGGACAGCACAGTGACTGTCCTGCTGAAACCGGCACAGAGCAGAGGGGCACCGGTCAGGTAGGACGCTAAACACACACACACATGGTTTACTGAAATCTGCTCTCCACCAAGACTCAATAATGCCAACGTATGTTTTCATCATTAGCTAACCTAGCGGGGAAGTTGACGGGTTGTCGGGCGCGTTCGTGAGTAGCGCTCCTGTGTAAAGGCCTTTGAAGCAGGGAACAAAGGGGAAAACTCCTTCATGGTGCTGTATGGACTTGGCTGGGTTGGGCCGGGCTGGGACTTGGTCTGGGTGTAACTGGGCAGCGGCGGGTTTGCTGTCAGAGGGAACACTCATTATAGTTTCTATCTAAAGAGATGCGCTGTGGTCAGATACAGCGTTGCGGCGCGTGGTGACACTTCCTCCAGCGTCTTCGTTCTCATAAAAGTAAAAACTAGTGTTAACGAGCAACGTTTGATCGCCGCCCTGCGTGTGTCCCGGTTCTGGGCTTCGTGGTGTACAAATCACAGTCACGGCCTTCACAGCGGGTGGGGGCAAAAATCGAAACACATTTTCTTCTGAAGCGCGGCTTCTTATCGCCGCTCGCTCATCCGGTGTGTTTTCCTGGCTCACGCGCACTGAAGGAGAACCCTTTTCTCAGCCAGCAGCCATTGTTAAGCCCACAGACTGCGACCTACCATGAGCATGCCACCAGAGTGTGACGAGACAAGGGAGCCCGTTCCAAAATCCGGCTTTCCGTGCTGGGAAGAGCTCAGCCAATTTGCACCACCTCAAGCAGCATTCCCAGGCATTGCCTGGATGTCGATTCTATCACCTGGCTGCAATAACTCAGTTGTACTGACAGACAATGATGAAGACCACTGCGCAAATCCGAGTCCATTGACAACATGCACTTCCTACCAGAGAGACAGGCTTGACATTGGTCTCCATCATCTTGGAACAGGACAGGACATGGCATTTAACAGGTTTTACCACTGTGTCATCTGATTGATGGAAAGACAGTCAGATTTGTATGTACTGGGATGGAGTGTGTGTGCACCAACTTATAGCCTGAAAGCTAAAGACCACACACACACACATTGTTAGAAATCAGCCGTTGCATATAGTGGTTGTAATAATTATTCACGTACCCGGTTTTCAACGGAGAGAGTAATTCAATTGTTTATTGCAGCATTTGATAGTCCATTAGCGCATGATGTTACAGGCTCAATGTCTTCTATTCTCTACTCGCTGTAGGTTGGTTACAAGCTGTTATATACATTGAGGGGCATGTTTACCTAGCAACGCCAAGACAGTAACCCCCATGCCAACTGGTCAATGTAAACATTCCTGTGGTTATCAGAGCACAACCTACAGAGAGAATCTAAACAGAGAGGTTTCCTGTTATTCAACAGGAAATCAAAGCCGAGACAGTAACCCCCATGCCAACTGGTGAAAGTAAACATTCCTGTGCAAAGCCAAAACAGTAACCCCCATGCCAACTGGTCAATGTAAACATTCCTGTGGTTATCAGAGCGCAACCTACAGAGAGAATCAAAACAGAGAGGTTTCTGTTATTCTCATTATCTAGGCGCATTCACTTCCAATGAAACCTACATTCATATTGTTTAGGCTCAGATTCCACATTATGCGCACACAGAAAAACAGACATCAACACGCACAAGCGCTTATATACACAGCGTGAGTCCGATGCCCAAACATACCCACCCACACAAACACACGCACAAGTTACATGAATTAGACACCAGGATTAATTAGCATGCTGGGCAATTCCTTTGTTTACAGCTAGAAGCCGGCCTCACCCTCTACACAGAACCAAGACTCTAAAGGTATATCCAACTTCAAAAAGCAGAGAGAAATGATGAAACCTAGAGAGGAACCAGACTCAGAGGGGTGGCTAGGCTTCTTCTGGCTGTGCTGGGAGAAGATTATAAGAATACATATTTCTAACTTCAAAGAGCAGGACTTGGGGTTTGGGCCTAACGTGACTTGTCAGCAGTTAACCAGAGCGTAAGTGTATGCTAATGTTCTACAACATAAACCTAAGTAGTGTAAACCGTTATCTAATTAATCTAACAGCCGCGTGGCAAGATATCAATAGCTCAATTTTACGCTGTTCGCAGCGACAGAATGGGCTGTTTTTTATATGGAAATTGGGGTGAGAATATGAAAGAATCCTTAGAAAAATCACTGTTTTGGTTCTGTCAGTTCATAGGTTGGGATATGACTCACTGCAAGCCATTTGAATCTTAGTGGAATGAATGGTGGGGTCCTTATGTGGTCAATGTTAAAAGCATTCTACATATACCGGATTATTATGTAGAATTTAAAGATATCACCAGCTCGGTTCACTGAATCTATCTCTCTCCATTGCCCCTTCTTTTTCTTTCTCCCTGCCCCCTCTCTGCCCCCTCTCTGCTCTCACCCTTTCACTCACACTGTTTCAATCTCCTCCTCACGTTTTTTTGGGGCCTAAGTGATAATAGGTCTCTTGTAAATATGGCGTATATGGCATGAATTGTAAAAAAAACACAGATAAGTTCAGTGATAGGTAGAGAAGGGTAGAACTGAATCCAGGACCAGAAAAAAACCCAGCTGAGCTTTTGAAAGTATGTTCCTCTGCCCAAGAGAGGTGACACAAGGCACCTTTTGATGAGCCCTGGGTGACAGGAAGAAAGCAGTAGCTGGGCAACTACAGGTTTATATGGTTGCTGACAGCACTATGATAAACAAGTTAAACTCTAAAGGTCAGGCTATATTGACAGATTTATTTGGTAATCTAAATGTTCATTGTATTTATTTATTCAGGGAGATTAAGTGGATTATCATGTGCAAGCATGTCCTGATGATACATTTCAAAAGAAAGAACATAATATAAAACCCCACTATTGATGAAAAGGAAAAATCTGGGATCATGGTTGAGTATTCAGCAATAAGCGTTCTACATTTACAGTTGAGTCTTGTCCACCTTATTGCTGTCATAAACTGGCTGCCGACATAATTAGAACGGTAAAAAGAAGATGTGCAGGCATCAATCAGCATCCAGGACCCAAACGACCGTGTTATACTGTATGGTTTCACCACGAGTCCCTCGGTGCTACTGATCCAGTAGCACACCGGGACTATGCCGGACCCTGGAAATGAGGCTGATTTGATAATGCCATCTAGCCATCTGATTGGCTTCTGGGATCTACTGCTGCTCCAGACATTTGAATGTTAACTAGCACACATGTACACAGACACACACACACACACAAAGACACACTAGCAGATGTTACTCTGTGATAGAGGAAAGAGGGAAGCAGAACATCAAACGATGGCATCACTTCAGAAAAAAACAGCAACGTGTTGAAGGCCACCAAATGTCAGCTTTCCTTCAACTTCACTGAATATGAACACAGTTAAGTAGATCATCTATTAAGCTTCTTCGATCAGCTTTTCATGCTGATACCTATCTCCAACAGTCTAATTTACAGATGGAAGGAGAGGCACATCACACATATTTTCTGATTATGTATTTTTCATATTTGAGTAATTACTATTCTGTATGAAAGGATATTTTGATGTTGGTTAGCTAATCTCTTGGAGGGCGACAGCCATGCGTTACGGGGAACATGTTTTACCAGAGGGCTTTGACACACACACTCATACACACTCATACACAGAGGGCCTGTCTGCCTCCACTAACTGTCCCTGTAAAGGGATTAGGCAGTGTGTCTATCAGTCAGTGTAAAACGGCCCCTCAGCTCATCAGCGGCCAGAAGACGCCTCCTCATTCACATGTTGCTGTGCATGAAAATAAATGAATAACCTGACGATTAGGAATGCCGTATCCGTAGTGTTCACACTGCTTATCTGCTCCGTTTCACTCTACTCTTCCTCCTCCTCTTCCTCCTTCTGTCTTTTAACCTATGCCTTAGATTGCAGAGGTCCTGCACACACACACACGTGCGCGCACACGTACATGTGCCCTTGACATTTCTCCATGTTTCATGTTTTAGCTGGAGATTTTGGGGCATGTCCGTTCTGAAAACACAGTTAGTTGTTAGTTGGGACTTTGTTAGCATAATGTTATAGTAATGTTACTGTAGTTGTGGTGTTGTTAGCAGTGTGTTAAAGTTAGCCGTGATCTTGTTCGCATCACTTAAGAGTAGTGTTAGCTGTGATGTTTTTACTATTATATTACAGTCATGTTAGCTGAGATTAGCTGTTATCTCATTAGCATCATATTAGAGTTGCATTATCTGTTACCTAGCTAGCATCATACTAGAGTTGTGTTTGTAGTGACCCGGTTAGCATTGTAATTTGAGTAATGTTAGCTGTGACCTTGTTTGTATTGTACTAGAATCATGTTAGTTGTAACCACATTTGCACGGTCCTACAGTTATGTTAGTAGTTACCTTGTTAGCATCATTGCAGAGTCATGTTAGTAGTTACATTGTTAGCATCGTATTAGAGTGGCGTTAGCTGTGACCTTGTTAGCATCTTATTAGTATCAGTGAAACATTTTGTTTCTCGGTACCTCTTCCCTGTAGTGCTAAAGATAATCTTTACCCAGCTATGCCTCTCACATCAGTTAAGTGATTTTCTACACCTCCTTAAAATAAGCGCTCTGTTTCTTTGATCCTGCCTTCACACACACACACACACACACACACACACACACACACACAAACACCAGACTTACACAGCAAGGCACTAATAGACGGTTGATGTGTAAACGACATGGCACATTTCAATTGCAGGAGCGTTTTACGACTTAGCGGTAAACGATAATCTACAGCGCTGTCGGTAAATGGTAATCTGCTGCACGGCCGGTCTAATTTCTTCTGTGTGTGTGTTTTATGGCCTTAGGGCAAGTGGGGAGAGAAACAGACAAAGGGGACAGAGTATAGTGGGTGTAAAGAGTTACTGATGACGTGGGACACACACACAACATCCTAGACGGAAACATATACACCCTCTCACACATACGGAAACACACTAACATAAAACTAATGCAGACACACACGTTATCAAAGACACACACGCACACACACACACACACACACACACACACACACACACACACACACACACACACAGGAACACACACACACACACACACTCATGCAGCGTGATCAGAGACCTCAGCCTTAATCATGCAGGTGTTGAGGCTCACCAGGTCAATGACGAAACCAGCTGATAGGTGAGAGAGACGTGAGGGAATTGAGAGAGGACAGCGGAGGAAGAGCCAAGAGAGAAAGAGAGGAAGGAGAGAAAGAAGAAAAAGAATGAGCAGAAGTAGAAAAAAGAGCCAGGAGAAAGAGGGAGGAACTGAGAGAGAATAATGAGACCGATAGAAAGCAAAGTGGAGAAGTGAAATAGAAAGGAGAGATAGACTACAAGGAAGACAGAAGGAGAGAGCCGAGGAAGGAGAGATAGACTACAAGGAAGACAGAAGGAGAGAGCCGAGAAAGGAGAGATAGACTACAAGGAAGACAGAAGGAGAGAGCCGAGGAAGGAGAGATAGTGAGAATGATAGTCAAAATGATTGATATGCACCCTATGCCATTACTCCCCAGAAGAGCTTAAACAGCCCCAGATCCCCCCTTTCTGCCATACACACAGACACACACAAATACACACATCCCCCTTCCTATCAGCCCAAAACACTTTCTGAGTTTAAGTTCATAATGCCAAGTCAATCTGACGTAATGGGTTGGCTTCACATGGCAGGAGAGGGGGAGGAGAGGGCCAGCGGTGATGGAGGTGGGGGTTTGGGAGCGGGGGCAGAGAGGAGCAGGAAGGAGAAGTAAAGGAGGTGGGGGTGAGGAGAGGATGGGTGGACAAACGAGAAGAGGAGGCAGAAAAGGAATTAGCAGGTCCAGAGGACCATACTGGTCTGAGCTCCTATTGTGTGTGTGTTTGTGTTTGTGTGTTTGTGTGTGTGTGTCTGTGTGTGTTTGTGTGTGTGTGACTGGTCTGAGCTCCTATTGTGTGTGTGTGTGTGTGTGTGTGAGTGTGAGTGTGTGTGTGTGTGAGTGTGTGTGTGTGTGAGTGTGTGTGAGTGTGTGTGAGTGTGAGTGTGTGTGTGTGTGTTACCAGTCCAACCTTCAGATCACCCCATGACCCCTGTGGCCTTCTTCTAATAGCTCATTCCATTCCTCTTTCCACAACCCACGCTTTTTATTTTTCACCCTTATTTTGTTCTTCCCAGGGGAGAGACAGGGAGGCTGGGAGTGAAGGCGCTGGGAATCAGGAATTAGCAGCAACGATGTGATTCTGATGGCAATATAAGCAGGTGTCCCTGGGTGTCTGGGCTCTGACGAAACACTTTTATTACTACACATGCCTGTTCTGATGCTATGTTGGTTCTCTGTGACGGAGGGAGTTTGGCCGAACTGCCACATCACTGATACGTTCTACACTATACTGCAAAATCATATTTATAGGCGATTCATCACGTCTGAATTCGTTGCAGAGCTGTTGTCATTGTGATCAATATGCTGTTTTCTAGATGTGTTTTGTTTTTCAGTTTGCCACATCCAGGTAATGCTAAATTAAGCATGTGGCTGAATGACCCCCCCCCCACTTGGACAAGCTCACACAGAGGCATGCACACACACAGTCAAACCCCCTGTCAGGGTCAGTTAGTGCCGATCCCAGCATGTGGTTACAGTGAGTTGTCTGTTCAGAGGGTCATCACTAATTATGCACCAATCAGCACAGAATCACTAATAGGACACAGATTAGCTTGCTAGCTGGAAGTGGGTTTTGTTTCACGCCAATGTCCTGTGAAAGGTTAACATATACACAATTATTAAACAACACCAGTCAACAGTTTGGACGTACAGTACCTACTCATTCAAATGTGTTTCTTTATTTTACTATTTTCCACATAGTTTAATAATAAACGTAGTTCCAAACTATGAAATAACACATATGGAATCTTACAGTAACCAAACATGGTTGTGTCCATAAGGCTCTATTTTGGTCTCGTCACTCCAAATAACAGTGTGCCAGAAGCTGTGAGGTGTGTCAAAGTGTTGTTGGGCATATTGTAACCAGGCTCTTTTGTGGCATTGGTCCAGTAAAGACTTCTTTCTGGCAACTCAACCATGCAGCAACATTTTTTTCAAGTATCGTTGTCTTGAAACAACCAGACCATCCTTTTCCAGAGCAGCCTGTATTTCTCCTTAGGTTACCTGTGGGTTTTTCTTTGTAACAATTCTTCTGGCAGTTTGGCTTATATCTTTCTTGGTCTACCTGACCTTGGCTTGCCAGGGTATGCGAATTCAGGGGCACAACTGTACATAGAAAAGTAAAACATCCCTTAAAACCATATGCTCAAAATAACAAAATAGTTTGTGTTATTCTGTTTTCTAATGACATTACTTCATGCATTGGCATTCCAGGGATAATTCCATTCTAAGATATTTAAGAATGACATTGCTGCCTCAAACAGATTGGATTGGATGGGTGCACTGTGATTTGAATGCCTTCACAGGTTGCTGAAATACCTTCAGAAGATCTGTGGAACCAGTCATTCTACATCCTTTTTAAGTGTAGGTTAATTGCATCATTCTTTATCCTCGCTAGCAAACACTCTATGTCCATCTGTCCCTCAGTCTCTCTGTTTCTTTCCCTCTTTCTCTTTCCCTTTCATTCTCATTCTCTCTATATTCCTCATTCACTCACTTGGTCTTTTTTGCTGTCTTTCTTTGTGCTCCCCTCTCCCCGTCTCTCGCTGTACCTCTCTCCTCGCGTCTCCCTTTTTCCTGTTAACTCGTTCATTATTCAAACTCTCAAAGGTCACCATCTCTTTTCATTTCCTCTCAGTGGAGTCCTCTGTTTAGTTCAATCAGCGTCCACCCTGTGAGCTTCACAGAGGCCTCTCTGTCCGGGATGGCCTCCTCAGCAGGGGAGACAGTGTCTGTTATAGACTGCAGAGTTAGTATGCCCCTCACGCCGGCTGACCTGTTAGCTATTGAGATAGCAGCTGGGGGGGTTAGAGCATGTTCAGAGCCTTCAGGAAGAATAACAAACCCTGATTAATGTGGTCTGATTTTAATTTAAAATTGAGGTGTTTGAAACCTACTACACAGCGGCTGATTACCTCACTGCTACAATGAAGAGATTGACAAGTCACAGGTGTCTGATGAAAAGTTACACTAAGGAATGTTCTGCCGGACTGCCGCTGACATGCTATCTGAACACAGGAAATGATGAAACAGGTAGATCTGTTATGTTTCTCAAACTGGGAATTAACATCACATTTCACCGTTGCATACAGATAAAATGAAAAGGCACATTTGCCAATTAATGTGGGTGTTCTGAACAATTGCTCATTAAATGTTTGTTTTCAGTCTAGCGTTTAATGAGACTGGGCAATATGATCCTCAGCCCTGAATTGAGTTGAGTCATACATGGGTGGTCCCTCATAGATGCTGTGACGACTCATGCTCATGTTGGTTTATTGTTTAGTTTATAACCATGGTTAGGTGGTTCCCAAGTCATCAGTACAGTATAATAAACTATTGCTGGCTACTTTAGATGAATATTCTAACAGTATGGTGACTTTTGCATACAAGCAAGGCATTTGTTTAGTCAGTACCAAAATAGGGTTTGGATTAATCAGTACCACAATAACGCTGGAATTAGTTAGTACCACAAGAATGTTTGGATTAGTCAGTATCACAACAATATTTGTAAACAATAATGTCCTCCTGGACTACGATGTGTGTCTTCACTCTTTCAATGGCCTTTTTGTTCTATTACTTCTGTAAGCTCTTTTGGATCGATTGAGGTCAATAGTCTACCTCACAGCTCTACTGGATCGATTGAGGTGAATTGTCTACCTCACAGGTCTACTGGATCGATTGAGGTGAATTGTCTACCTCACAGGTCTACTGGATCGATTGAGGTCAGTAGTCTACCTCACAGGTCTACTGGATTGATTGAGGTGAATTGTCTACCTCACAGGTCTACTGGATCGATTGAGGTGAATTGTCTACCTCACAGGTCTACTGGATCGATTGAGGTGAATTGTCTACCTCACAGGTCTACTGGATCGATTGAGGTGAATTGTCTACCTCACAGGTCTACTGGATCGATTGAGGTCAGTAGTCTACCTCACAGGTCTACTGGATTGATTGAGGTCAGTAGTCTACCTCACAGGTCTACTGGATTGATTAAAGTCAATAGTCTACCTCACAGGTCTACTGGATTGATTAAAGTCAATAGTCTACCTCACAGGTCTACTGGATCGATTGAGGTGAATTGTCTACCTCACAGGTCTACTGGATCGATTGAGGTCAGTAGTCTACCTCACAGGTCTACTGGATTGATTGAGGTCAGTAGTCTACCTCACAGGTCTACTGGATTGATTAAAGTCAATAGTCTACCTCACAGGTCTACTGGATTGATTGAGGTCCGTAGTCTACCTCACAGGTTTAGCTGGTGTCGGAGGAACGTGGAGGGATTCAGGGGAAATGGAGCAAGAACCTGTTGGACATTAGGAATAGTTGTTCTGTTCCTTCACTTTTACTGGACTGGAGAACCTCCCTACATTTTAATGTATTTTTAATTTTTGCCAAACAACGTGGGAGTTTCATCCGTTTAGCACCAGATGTTCTCAAACTATGGTGACATCTCTGATGTCATATATTTTTAACAGTTCTGTTTACAACCATGAGGCATTTACGCTACGTGACCACTGCCTGAGCATTACATGACCACTACCCAACCACAACCCGACCATTACTCGACCACAACCCGGCCCCTACCCGACCATTACCTGACCGATACCCAACCACTACCCCGACTGCAGCACTGTACCAATAACAATATCGTTGAATTCATTAATAGATATGAGTGAGATATGAGTGTGTGAAGATGATGCACATACATTAGTAATGTATGAAGACAGTCATGTTTCAAACTAATAAAGGACATTTAATTCCAAGCAGATGGTGGAAGCTACAGAACAGTGAGTTGATGTGCAGTGAGCTGCAGCCGGCTAAACTAAACAACCAACCATGAAGATAAATGTGGATGGAATGCTAATCTGACCTTTGGTTCGACTAATCTTTCATATCTAATGCATGGCGGGTTTGTCTAGAGACCGTATGTATAAAAAGGTTATCTGGGAATATAAAATGCAGGGTGTATAAATATAGTTAATTAAATTACATAAGTCCACATTAACTACCAGTCCTCCCTCGGCCTCCAATGGCCTTTTCCCAGAAGTCTCTCATTATTAAACCTGAAAGTCTGTTAGCTGAATATTCACCGCTGCGGTCGGCCCTGCCTTTCCCTATAATCACTGCAGTTTGATTGTTCTACCTGGTTTGAATTCAATGATTAGATTTCCCTGTGTCTACAGTGGGCAGGGGGGAGGGAGCTATAACTCAGCCCTCATATTCAACTCTGGACCTCAATACCAGGCCCACTGCTTTAAAACGAAAACTTCCCCTATAATCAGGGACTGATTTAGACCAGAGTCTCTAGGTGGATGCAGTTAATTTCTAGGTAGTACAGAGAGGGAGGAGATGGGGAGGTGGTGTACAGGGAGAGATGGAGGAGAGAGTGAAGGAGGGGAAGGATGATAGAAAGGAGAAAGGAGAAATGTTATATATCAACAGCTGCTGACAGGCAGCTAGAAAAATATCTGCCCCCGTAATGAGAACACAGGGTCGGGGGTCAGAGGTCAGCTGCTCAGGGTCGAAGGTTAGCAACGCAGCATCACAGAAGATAATGAAAACGGAGAGTTTTGGGTAAAAGGAATATCCGGCATAGTAGTCACATTAAAACATGTTTTTCTGTTTCTGATACACCTTGTTTATCCTTCCACCCCCCCGTCTCTCCGCTGCTCCCAGCGTGTACCAGGTGGTGGTGGAGGAGGAGAGCCCCCGGAGGGCCAGAAGGGGCGCGGCTGAGATCCTCCGCTGTTACCCGGTGCCCATTCACTTCCAGAACGCCTCGGTCCTCAGCTCCCAGTACTACTTCAGCGCCGAGTTCCCCGCCGCCGGGCTCCAGGCGCCGCAGCCCTTCACGGTTGGAGACAACAAGACCTACGGAGGCTACTGGAACACACCCCTGCTGCCCCAGAAGAGCTACAGCGTCTACTACCAGGCTGTCAGCACGGCCAACGGGGTAGGAATCTAACCCCACACATACACAAACACACGCCCCATGACCTCCCAGCCTTCGTGCCCTCAATGGTTGACCTCTGGACTGCCGTGCCGGCTAGGCTGGTGTCTTTCTGCATCTCTTCGTCATTCTGACTCAGTCCCCTCTGGTACCAGGTCAAAGTCCGGTCCAACAACAACACGGTCATGGATCATTCACACTGCCTGTCCTCCTCTCCTCCTCTCTGCAAAGAAAAGCAGGCAGACAGTTCAGTAGTGACTTGAGGAGATGTCAGATTGTGGTTCAGAATGAAAATTGGGTGCTTGAAGAGTTAGGGCACGTCTTAGTGAGAGGAGGAAGAGAAGGAGGGAGGGAGAGGAAGAGAACAGAGAAGAGAGGGAGGGAGAGGAAGAGAACAGAGAAGAGAGGGTGAGAGAAGAAGAGAACAGAGAAGAGGGTGAGAGAGGAAGAGAACAGAGAAGAGAGGGTGAGAGAGGAAGAGAACAGAGAAGAGGGTGAGAGAAGAAGAGAACAGAGAAGAGAGGGTGAGAGAGGAAAAGAACAGAGAAGAGAGGGTGAGAGAGGAAGAGATCAGAGAAGAGGGTGAGAGAGGAAGAGAACAGAGAAGAGAGGGTGAGAGAGGAAGAGAACAGAGAAGAGAGGGTGAGAGAGGAAGAGAACAGAGAAGAGGGTGAGAGGAAGAGAACAGAGAAGAGAGGGTGAGAGGAAGAAAACAGAGAAGAGAGGGTGAGAGGAAGAGAACAGAGAAGAGAGGGTGAGAGGAAGAGAACAGAGAAGAGAGGGTGAGAGGAAGAGAACAGAGAAGAGGGTGAGAGAGGAAGAGAACAGAGAAAGACCAGACAACAAGTTATTAGAGGAATATAATTAAGAGTTTACTCTGAGACTAAAGGGAGTTACTCTTTCCAGAAGTTTTCAGGGTGAATTGGAGTGCCTTAATCAATGATCATTACCAACATCTAAATCCTCCATCAGTCTGGGACAAGTCAAATAAAGGGTGTTAATACTGGGCTGGAGAGAGCGTCGGTACTGCCAGCAACACTGCACAACTCCATTCTGACAGTCTCAAGCTGAATTACATGGAGAGCCAGGCGCCAAGCTAAAAACAGTGGGAAGCAGCTGTAGTCATTATGTGGCACGGTGGCTGGATCGGAACCCAGAATAGGGTCAGGACGGTCCACGGTCCCGACTAAATAATAAGAACATTTTAATAAGAATAATGATAGTATTTATGTCTAGTTTTTAACTGTCAGCATTCCCCTTTTGCTTTCATATGAACACCCAAAGGACTGGTAAATTGTAGAGAATTACAGAAAAATAGCTCTGAAAGGTACATTTATTTGCACGCGAGTGGTGAGGACAGTTTGAGGTCAAATGGGTTGTGAAGCGGGGGTTTGTTAATAATGACAATATCCATTGGGATCTATGTCACTAAGGAAATGTTTGTGGACCTTTTTGATTACAATGTGTACCCCTGGTGTGAACCCTGTTCTATTTGAGGCTGCTTTACTTCTCATCTCTTTGTCTACTGATGGTTTCCACTGGTTTGAAGGTCATTGCAACGCCAACCATTAGGCACAAATATCTAACTGTTAATTCTGCACATGTTCCCTTTCACCATGGAGCCGACTGGCTAATTGATGACGGAGCCTTTTGTTTAGTCGCAGGCGATTTCAAAGGACAAGAAGCAAGTAGCACTTAGTGAACCCAGCTCCAACCGAACTGCT
This sequence comes from Esox niger, assembly GCA_016801105.1. Taxonomy (NCBI): domain Eukaryota; kingdom Metazoa; phylum Chordata; class Actinopteri; order Esociformes; family Esocidae; genus Esox; species Esox niger. The sequence continues at coordinate 4,541 of JACXGJ010012218.1, read as the reverse complement.
GGGTTCGGGGTTGAATATATAACTGTTTAAATAATTGTTTAATTGAATGCTCTAATTGGTACTGTGACTTCAATGTAATGGACCTATTAGAGAAAGAAGCCTTTGGTACAGCATCTAAAAGCCAAAAGGTTCTGAATGCACACACAACTGTACAATTCATATTTAAATGACACACACACACACACGTTCATACAGCACACACTACTTTTTGTTGTTTTCATGTGCTTATGTTCTCCTGTCTGCTGTGCGTTAGCTGATCCATGATGGAGGTCATGACCAGGGTCAACGTGTTCTGAAGACATCTGCGTTCTATTCATGGCTGGAATCATCTGTTGTTGTGTTAGATTTGTAATTCAGCTTTTAAATCCCGGGCAACAACCAATAAACTTGACATCACCGGGGACTCTGGGATGTGAATGTGTGTTTGTGTGAGGGTTATGTTGACCTACATTAATATCTAGCTCCTGTTTTTGTTCTCTCTTCTGACATAGGAGACCAAGATTGACTGTGTCCGTGTTGCTTCTAAAGGTAAGACCCCATCAGGCCTGGACGTGGACCTGGCCAAAAATCCCCCCAAAATACTGCATGTGTTAAAAATGTCACACAATGGACCCAGCTTCATTTTACCCCTACCTAAATGAATATATTAGTCATGTGATTGAACACCCAGACTTTTCATACTTCAGACAACAGTCACAGCCCCCCCACACAAGTTAATCCTTTGGTAAGCCACACCCATTCACTGGCCACACCCACTCAGGCCACACCTTCCCACAGCCATTGCTATTGAGGTCAAATGATCTGGTATACATGGGTTATGGAGACGCCTGTGGTGCGATAGATCCCATGTGGTGCGATAGATCCCATGTGGTGCGATAGATGAAAACAGATCCCATGTGTTTTGGTATGAAACACACTGTAATTTAGATCGTCTCTCACTCACAAAAACACAGCACCAACACACACACGCACGCACGCAAACATACAGGCGCAGTCACACAAACACACACACACACACACATATTGTTATTCAGCGTGTCTTTCGCTCCCACTTTGAGGTGAAGCAGCTTTAAAACAATTGATCACATTGATCACAAGTGTTAATGCTGAGGAGTGAATGGCTATGCTCTACCCTGATACCCACAATCACTCTCTCACACACAACTATCACTCACACAGCTTCACTAAAGGTTTTTAAAGAGTGGATATTAGGTCAAAGAGCCCCTCACTAGATTAGCAGTTTTGTTAGCAACCCAGTTAAAAAACACGATAGATAGTGTGTCTGCAGACTCACATTCAGTAGCACTTCATCTATAAGGCATGAAAGAATACAAAGTGAGATTGACTGAACGACCACATTTGTACAACAGTTAGACAAGTTGTATGTTACATATTAGCTCAGAGCTGAAGGCACAACAATGCTCTACTGACAAGCAACGTGACAATAATGTTTTCTAACAATGAGTGTGTTTACTTCTGCCTTCATTTTGCCTGGTGACAAGGAAAACATATTAATTACATAATAATGTTTTCTAACAATGTGTGTTTACTTCTGCCTCCATTTTGCCTGTTGACTAAGATGCTTCAATGCGGTCTCTCTCTTTCTCCCCGTCTTTCTCTTTCCCTTCCCCTCATCCACCCTCTCTCCATCTACCTGACCCCCCTGATCCCCCCCACCTCTATCTGCATGCGCTGCGTTCTCCTCTCAGCTGCCATCCTGGTCAGTCAGCTCACCACTCCCTACGTCCGCATGGCACCAGCGGCCGGTGACAACCAATTAACAGGTCAGACTTTCTGGTGCTGGGGTTATTTCACTGAGCCGGCATTGGGATGTGCTGGTTGACAGTGTTCTGTTTGGATGACTGTCCGGATGACTATCTGGATGACTATCCGAATGAATTGTCTGAATGACTGTCCAGATGATTGACCGGATGACTGTCTAAATGACTGTCCAGACGATTGTCCGTATGACTGGATGACTTTCCAGATGACTATCTGGATGACTGTCCGAATGACTCTCCGGGTGACTGTCCGGATGACTGGATGACTGTCAGAATGACTGTCCGAATGACTGTCCGAATGACTGTCCGAATGACTGTCCGAATGACTCTCCGGGTGACTGTCCGGATGACTGGATGACTGTCTGAATGACTGTCCGAATGACTGTCCGAATGACTGTCCGAATGACTGTCCGAATGACTCTCCGGGTGACTGTCCGGATGACTGGATGACTGTCCGAATGACTGTCCGAATGACTGTCCGAATGACTGTCCGAATGACTCTCCGGGTGACTGTCCGGATGACTGGATGACTGTCCGAATGACTGTCCGAATGAATGTCCGAATGACTGTCCGAATGACTGTCCGAATGACTCTCCGAATGACTGTCCGAATGACTGTCCGAATGACTCTCCGGGTGACTGTCCGGATGACTGGATGACTGTCCGAATGACTCTCCGGGTGACTGTCCGGATGACTGGATGACTGTCCGAATGACTCTCCGGGTGACTGTCCGGATGACTGGATGACTTTCCAGATAACTATCTGGATGATAGTTTTGTGAAAGCACTTAGTGACAACTGCTGATGTAAAAAGGGCTTTATAAAATACATTTAATTGATTGATTGATGATTGTCCGGATGACTGTCTGGAATGGCCAGGGGAGGCCGGTCAAACTCAGCACCACTCGTTGTGACTCCAACGACATTCTGCCCATGCACGTTCTTGTTCTAGCCCAGCACTAAATAACATGCCTGATTCAACTAATCGCCAAGCCTTTGATTTAGGTGTGTGGCACTGCTGAGCTACAATGAAATATTGCAAATCCGTGTGTGTTTATTTGAGGTTTTACTGTGTTGTGAATTGCATTTCAGTCATTTAGCAGGCATGTTTATACAGAGCTAGTTAAATGAGCTGTTAGGGTTATGTGCCTTGCTCATGGGCAGAATGGCAGCTCTTCACCTTGCCGGCCAAAAGCTCAAGCTTATCTGTTGCCCAAGTTTTTCCAGATTTAGAGCACATTAAATAAAATACTTGATTTATGTGAACGTTAATGTGTTGGAGTTGCAGATTTACGACACAAGTTAATCCCTTTCATGAATATTTCCCATTATACTTCCTCCAGATTTATTGTCCGGTCCTATAGCTATGACAGTACTAAGCATATTAAATAAAATGTCTGAAGTGTTCATGGTGATTTACTGGTGACTTCTACACGAATCAGCCTTGACATGTTCCACCAATTTCTCAGACAATCCCTCCGTCTGGTCGTCTGTGGTCTCTGAATTGACTCAACACTGATTAAATGAAAAAGTGTCAACCGAGTTGTTCGGCTTCTGTAGAATGTTGGGGAATTTCACAACTCAACAAATGATGGTATCTATTTGCATATTGTTACAACAGCAGACACAGATAATTATCTGGGTCTCAGCTGCTTACGGGAAAAGGTTTGGTGCGAGCTCATTGGCACTCTGCGGCAATATTGTTTTAGCAATAAGCTGAAAGACTTTGGTGTGTAGATAGGTGGGCGCATGGATTCAAAATAATGTGTTTTAAAGGGATCAGACCAACCGTTCCTGAGGTGTTGCATTTTAAATGACATTACATTCTGAAAAATAAACCAAAAACCTATTGTGTTGTTTCATTGTTTATTTGATTATGTTTTGGATAGTGGACCGAGAAGGTAATTATAGGGAAATGTCTGATTTACCTTGACTTTAGCACGGTGGAAACACTGCTGAAACATGTAAGCAATGCTGAAACACTGCTGAAACATGGACACACTGCTGAAGCACGGAAACACTGCTGAAACACTGCTGAAACACGGAAACACTGCTGAAACACGGAAAGACTGCTGGGAGCTTTCATTTACTAATAACTTTCATTAAGATTGTGATGAAGTAAAGTTCTTTCTCCACTTTTCCAGGTTGCGGTCAGTGGTTTGTTGTCCCAGGATGTGTCGGATGGGTTGGTAGTGGTTTGTATGGTCATCATTTAGTTGGGAGGATTGTCTGAAATGGGCTGGTAGTGGTTTAGAGTGATGAGCTTGCAATGTCAGGGTTATTGGTTTGATACCCAAAAGAGACCAGTGTTCGATTTCTGGTAGGAATCTGCCAAAATCTTTGGATTGTTCTGGAAATGGCTGGACTATTCTGTATCATGATGAGCTTCAGGTCTGAGCTGTTCTGTGTCATGATGAGCTTCAGGTCTGAGCTGTTCTGTGTCATGATGAGCTACAGGTCTGAACTGTTCTGTGTCATGATGAGCTACAGGTCTGAGCTGTTCTGTGTCATGATGAGCTACAGGTCTGAGCTGTTCTGTGTCATGATGAGCTACAGTTCTGAGCTGTTCTGTATCATGATGAGCTATAGGTCTGAGCTGTTCTGTGTCATGATGAGCTACAGGTCTGAGCTGTTCTGTGTCATGATGAGCTATAGGTCTGAACTGTTCTGTGTCATGATGAGCTACAGGTCTGAGCTGTTCTGTGTCATGATGAGCTTCAGGTCTGAGCTGTTCTGTGTCATGATGAGCTTCAGGTCTGAG
>JACXGJ010012217.1:0-18336 GCA_016801105.1 Esox niger | reverse complement strand
CGGCGTGAGGCGGGGTGCGCGGCGTGAGGCGGGGTGCGCGGCGTGAGGCGGGGTGCGCGGCGTGAGGCGGGGTGCGCGCAGTACCTGCAGCAGTTGGACCACGGTGGGGGTCTTGTTGAACATCTCCTGCAGCTGATGCAGTATGATGTTGTGGCAGTTACTACAGCCTGAGTTGGGGCCCACGGTCCCCAGAGACAGAAGGAACCTCTGAGTACTGCTGTTCCACAGGATGGTCACCTGAAAAACAGGACAGTTCTGTCAAATTCACAAAACAGAGAGAAGCAAGGGACAGAACAGCCCCCCGCCCAGATGAGAGAAACCTCTCGTGGAACCAGACACGTACCGAGCTGCCCTTGGTGCTGCCGTAGCACAGGACCAGTTTGCGATAATTATACAGGCGGATCTCACTGAACAGGCCCAAGTAGGACGGCATCTCCGGTAGGGACCGGGAGAACTCCAGGACACACTGGTATAACTGGCTGATGCCGCTCCAGTCGTTGAGGAACATCTCCACCACCTTCCTCCCACCCACGGGCTCGGAGAGAGGGTTCTCATAGGTCAGGTACACGTGGCGGGTGGAAGCTGAACAGACACAAAGGACAGGTAAGGACATGTTTGAATGACCCTGAGTAGCGTGGGTGCGTGCGGGCATATTTTACCTTCCTGAGTAAAACATGACAAATGGATTTTATGGTTTAGCGTAAAACTTTCAATTTGGGCTAGGTGAAGTTTAGCCATTGCAGGTTAGATTTAGGTTACTTTTAGGTGTAAAGGTGAGATTATTTAGGTTATGGTTCAGGTAAGGTTCAGGGAACATGGACTTGTTGTTTGCGCATCCTGACTATTTTAGTAACTTTGGACTGTGTGTGTGTGTGTGTGTGTGCGCACCTTGTTCTTTGCTGTGTGTGCTATTAAGCGGGCAGTTGGCCAGGACCAGCTCCGCCACCCAGGTGCGGTTGTTCCGGCCCTGCAGGCGGAAGGTGCAGTCCAGCAGAGAGCGCTCCAGAGCCCGTCGCGTCTCCTCCCCCACACCCTTACATGGTGGGATCCTGTGGAAGGGAAAACCCGTCATCAACAATCCACCACTAACACCCAAGGTATTAAACCAAAGAGAAAACTTGTGTCACAGGGTTGCGTGCGTAAACGCCCCGAGAGGTTTAATCCTTAAGATTCAGTAGAGCATCAGAATCTGTGTTTTTCATTAAGCACATCCCACTGTATTGCCACGGTAGCCCCTATAATATCGTTACAGTGGCATCCTGGGAGGTGGAGTCTTACTTCAGGATGCGGATGGTGTGACTGCAGCCGTCTCCCTCCACCTGTACACCCTGGTGCGGAATCTCCATCTGAGATAACTGGAGAGACAGAGAGACGTTAGATGAAAGACGAGCAAAAGCAATGTCCATCCGACCGCTGCAGATTCCACAAAAACAGATTTCAGAATTCCTGCCTCCTCTCCACTCAGGCCCCCTTTCAAAACCACAAGTTGCATTAACACGGCAAAATAAATGTATGGAGCTATAAAACCGAGAGCCTCCTCCCTCCATCTACCTCCACTCTGAGGCCTATGAAAGGCATGTTAGTGTCACACATGGCAACCAGATGAGCCAACTCCTTGTTGAAGGCAGACATCTCCCCAGAACGCTTGGGCTTCTTGGGCTCCACAGCTCCCTGGTCCCCTGACAACTGGAGGGCAGAGGAGAGACAAATGTACAGCCAGACAAACGCCTACTGATGAAATGCGTAATACATTTATTTGTTTTCAATAATTGGGCATTAGTTTACTTTTTGGATATGGTTTCAAATCATCTAGATTTTAAATCAGTGTCACCCCCACAAGAAGCACTGCAATTCATTCCTACTTTTCTCTTAGCTCCAGGACGGGCCCCTCGGCCAGAGGTGTTGTCCATGACCAGTTGCTCCAAATTTGGTTTGAAGTGCTGCAAGAGCTGGGCACACGGAGGGCCCTCCTCACCCTCCAACTGAGACACGGACAGGAAGGAGTACTTGTACTGCAGCTCTGTGGGACAGCCGGGTACATCCAGCATCTCCACTATCTGGAGACAGGCAACAGAAAGATAAACCGTAAAAGGGAGATGGAACAGGGAGAAACAGGTTGCAGGAGCAGAGATAGATGGATGGACAAGAGAACCGAAGGAAGAATAGTTTGCAAGAGTTGCCCACAGTGTTGAGAACAAACATGCTTCCGTTTGGGCACAGAAAATATTTAATTGGTACTGTTAAGGTAGGAGGGGCTTACAATGTAGTACTGTGGAAGGCGGGTCAGCCGGATGAAGAGCTTGTGTTTTGATAGGCTGCCAGCAGGGTGTGTGGAGGAGTTGGAGAGGTGTAGTATGTCTGTACAAACAGTGGGGAGATGTTTCACTGACTGTCGACACCTCTGCTCTCCTAACCAAAACCTGGAGAGAGACCAGAGACCAAAGGACCAAGAAGAGAGACCAGAGGAAAGTGGGCAAGAGGGAGAAAGGGTACAAGGAAAGGGAGGATATGAGAAAGAAGGGGAGAAACATTAGTAAACTGAAATATGGCACATTCTACAAATAGCCCAGACCGTCAACAATGCCAAGACTTCCCAATCCACTATTCACAGTCCAGTGAGACAATTATCACTTTCCCTAACTGAATAACAGCCCATTTCCTGGTTAGATTAGTTCTATCTAATCCCAGTAACATATTCCAACAACCCTAACCTGTTCTCGTATTTAAATGGGCATAGTACGAAGTATATACTTCCAAGGACGCAGTATGACAGAGACATGAAGTGGATTTACTTAAGCTGCTGCAGCCAGGATACAATGCGCTTCATGTCATCGTTGATGGTCTTCTCGATGTCGTCCAGCATGGATTGATCTGGAGACGAAAACACCAAATGAGTACTGTGTATGTTACAGATGTACGGGTGTTTGCGTGTGTGTGTGTTACTCCTCGCTCACCGATCCCATACAGCATGGGCTGGAACATCCCAGAGTGCAGATCTACAAAGATGTGCAGGCACTCGGACCGTCCACAAGGCTCCAGGATGGGAATCACCAAGGTGGGCAGAGCAGTCTCTATGAACGCTGAAACGCACAAATGACAAGCACATTCTCATCCATGTTGTTTCGGGTCAGAGCGGTGTGTTAGGGCAGGCGATCATTGCACCGAATGACACAGACGCTGTTTTAAAGACACTAATGTCATGTGGTGTGACAATTAAATGTGCAGACAGGCTGCTAAGTTATAATCACCTTCAAAATAAAAGACGTCTGGAAGAGTCAATATAATATGCATGTTTCAAGCATGCCCGTTCGTCTATTTTGGGATAAGTATTTGTAGTACTGCAGTAGCAGCAGTAACAGTAGTAAAAGAAGGCCAGCATAAACCATGTATTTGAGCAGCCAAACTATAAGACATGCATGAGAAGCTCATTGCCATGAAAGTAAAAACAATATGGCGGTACTGCATGGGAATTTAAAATAAAATGTAAGCGCGAACATGTCAACATTCACAGCCCTAGTTATAACATTATTTTGTGGGTTGCTGATATTTCCCTTGAAATCCACTCTTCCAGCCTTAGAATGTTAGGTCAGATCCAAGGGACGAGCAATTATTCATGACATCCCTTTAGCAATTGCTGTTAACAGTCATGCTCAAGGGCCAACTAACAGATTTGGGATTATTGTCTTACTACAAGGCTGGCAGCAGCAGTAGTGGCATTAGTACCTCGGTTGGTAAGAGCAGGTGTTGTGGGGGCCTTGAACCACAGGGGGTCAATAGGAAACTCTACACACTCACCAGTGTAAGTCGCTCTGGATAAGAGTGGGCTAAAACTCCTCCGGATTCTGAATGTCTGACATGCAAATGTAGTATCACTACAATACGCAGATAGGTGAGGACAGAGAGGAAAACTCACAGCTGTCACTGGGGTTGCTGCTCTTCAGGATGGCTTTCAGCTCCTGTAACTTCTGGTGTGAGCGGGCATGCACACTGTCAATCAGAAGCTTCTCCACTGACAAGTGGTCAATCTGCAGGACAGGGCGGGAACACAGACAGGAAATTAGGTCATCAGCAGAACAACAAAGAAACAGAGCATGACGACTGCAAGAAACGAGGCATTAGTTCACCTTCATGGCTCTCTCCACTAGTTTCGAGTCACAGGCCGGCAGCGGAGGCTCATGGGAGATCTGCAGAGGCTTGGAGCCGTCCGATTCGTCAATCTTGATAGTAACTTTGTGGACTGACGCAGTGCCTGTCCGCCTTCCCAGGACCTGTTGACTGAAGATGGAGAGACGGAAATAGAAAGACATCCCTCTGATGAAGTACCCATTCGACAAGCTAGAGAAATCAACCACTCAGCCAATCGGTGTCTCTTACTTCCAGACGCCCAGTGTGAGGCACTTAGCCGGCATATATCGTTCCACCTGCACCAGGTCTCCCCAGCGCTCCCGGACCAACATGAGGGTCTGCGAGTGAAGCACCTCTAGCTGCAGAGACAAGCAGAACGAGTCTGGAGGGGACCGGGTCAAGGAAGGGCGCGTTCAGTGGGACAGTACTCACACAGATCCTCTGGACTGATTACTGACAGCCTGTCGTGCATGAGTGTTCCAAACACACCGATCAGTGTGTGTGCAACAACATAACCATATTTCTTCTAATCATGGTGCAATAAAAACACGCCAGGGCACTTCTGCCATTTAAAAAAATCCCAGATTCCCAATGTCCCTCGACGCAACAGGCCCACAGTGGACCCGTGACACTGCTGAGGCTGAATCTGGATGGAGTACGCGTGTGGGTGAGTGGGTGAGCTGGCCAACTGAACGGAAACACAAGCTGTAAATATCTCCCCTAGTTCGGGGAACTGAAAGACATCCTAACCGTGAGGTTCTTTAACAACGCTGTTGGTGCCTGAGGCTGCTGTACACACTAATCCCGCCGGCCGAGGCAGCTGTACTCACTAATTCCGCCGGCCGAGGCAGCTGTACTCACTAATCCCGCCGGCCGAGGCAGCTGTACTCACTAATCCCGCCGGTCGCTCACTTACTGACCCACCCACCCACACGATTACAATCGCTGCAGCAGCTCGAGGCAGATGTGGCCCCCCAAGTCAACTGTCTGCACGCACGCGTAAATGTACTTGAAGGATACGCAGGCAGCTGTACATGTCCTGCAGTGGCTTCTCATCTGCAAACAGGCGTGACTGTACCAGCTCATGGATGAAGTTCACCTGCATACTGTGGACCAGGGCTCTGCCATCTGGAGGGGCAGAGCAGAGAGCAACCTCAACATACAATTCATCTGCCAGTCATCTTGGGTGACAGTTCCAGTGCTACAGGACCCAAAAACGATGTTGCAGACATCGTATTCCGAGAAGAGGACACGGATGAAAATCGGGATAATGCCAAATCCTAATTTACAGTTTTTATTTCTAACCATCAAAGCATCTGACCATTTAGTTGTGGGCCCTGCGTTTCTTACCTCCAGTCTCCTTATCCTCCACCAGTATCTCTAGTTTTAACAATCTCCAGGGAATGTCGGGGTCATCCCCCATCACTGTAAGAGTTGCCTCAAACTCCCCCTCCACGCGGAACTTCACACGCCCGTTAGCTAAAACAAACACATTATTCAGTAAAAAAAAAAAAAAAAAAAAATCACAACATAGAACCATTTCAGATATTTTAGAGTTACATTGCATATAAGGAATGTATTCATGTTTTAGTTCAGAATACATTATGGTTGCCACTTCAAAACTCAAATGGATATTTATACAGCTTTATTAAGGTGTGTGCCTGCGCACGTTGTCTCCTTACCCACTGTAAGGTTGGCTAGCTGAGGTGGTAGGTCTGTGGTGACGAGGCGATGTCGCAGGATCTGATTGAGCTGATTCAGGGTGGTCTGCTTCTCTACCTTAGTGATGGGATCTGGGGGAATGATCTTATCCTACACACACACACACACACAAACACCTATAAAAGGCATTGTCTAAAACAGGGCTTCAGAACAATTTGTCTCTGTTCTACACTCCAATCCAGTAGGTGGCGATAACCAATAACACCCCAAAAGGTTCTCTTTGTGTAGAGATGCACATCACACACACAACCAACAAAGTACATGAAGGACAACATCGAATCAGACATGCTACTCAAACACAGGCTACCGAAGCACAACAGAGAAGATGAATACAAAACAACATACTATTGTGAGAAATATCCCAGTGAACATGGTAGTGGACACACACCGCCCAGCCATGAGCATCTTACCCGAATACAAGTGGGCAGGCGTGGATATGACCCGGTGGTGAGGACGTCGATGGCAAACGGGATGGCGAAGCTGGGCAATCGGGCGTGCACGAGGGCATCCCTCGCCAGCGATGCTAGCCTGTCAGCTGTGTCAACAAACAGGAAGGCCTGCTGGTCGAGGAAGCTAGAGATCATCTGTCAATGCAGAAATCAGAGGCTGGGGTTAAGGTTAGGTAGGCCTGAATCAAAGATTAATGTAAACACTGCACTGATGTCAGTGAGAGTAAAATGGGAGATGGTCGGACTTGAGCAAACTAGTATCTGACCGTGTATGTCCTCTGTGGGAGCAACTTTAGTGTAGAGTACTGTATCCTATTGTAGCCTAGCCTAGTCTACTTACCGCACACTTTTCTACCTTCCCAGCATTGCTTGCCCATTTCACAAGCGCGAGCAGACGTACAAAGAGCTGCCGGGTCCGACTAGAAAACTGGACAATCTCGATTTTTCTGTTAGAAACATTACACACAAGAAACACTTTTATAGTAGAATTTGCCTATGATATAACACATCTTGCATCATTCCATTTTAACCGTTTAAAATGTACACAGTGAGACTCTCTTTGATCATACTCATACCTTTCCATATCTGTTTTTCTGGGAAGTCTGTAAAAAAAAAAACAGAATCAGAAGCTAACTTTTAAGTATAAAAACTTCATTTTACAACAAATTTAAATCACTATGAACGCAGGAAAGAAATTGCAATCTCAATAAAGACATAACAATATAACACAGCAGGTCAATTCCATGTACCTGTACAACTAGACTATTTTACAAGGCATTTTCCATGAAACAAAACACATTTTCCACTATTTTGAGCCTGAGGAACATGGATCAGATAGAAAATATACTATATACATCATCCCACCGGCATGATCATAGAGTTATATCACTTCACTGTGTCTTGTCATTACTTACAGTTCACCCAATAGAGTGATTTCATGGTAGGTCCTCTGGAGCAGAAACTCAATCAGAAGGCTCAGCCGAACCCCTTGGGTGGCTGGAGGTCCTGGAGGAGGTGGCTGGGTGGCCGAGGTGGCACCCCCGATAGGGACCAGTTGCCCATCTGATCCAATCTGCACCGGAGCCATTTTAAAATAACAAGGCAAGCGCCACAGATGGAGAGCGGAAAAAAGAAAAGTACTGACACGCAATTACTTCGAACTGGAACCAGTGTTGCACATATTCTACACCATTGCGCACGTAGTAATTATTCAGTAGTGGCTCGGCGTATTCGCCCCATAGAAAAGTCGGAAAATACCCGCGTTTTAATAGCTTATTACAGAAAGGATTCAACGCTGTTCAACCGCCATCTTTGCTATCTGACGGGAAGTGATCATGGTTTGGTGGAAAGAAAGATCCGGATAGGGTGGAACGAGTGCTACAGAAAAAGCAGTCGTCCGTGAGAATTTTTGCAGAGACAGTGCAGGAACCGAGATAGCCCACTTGAAGACAGCCCCTACTTTTTGATCGAGACAGGGCCACTTGGTTTCCGTCTTGCGGAAATAATATTAATCTCAGTGGGAGACCCAGAACGAGACATTTTACTCGCAATTTTCTGATGGCGCTAACCAGAAGTGTGGGGATTCACTTTGCTTGAAGTCTACACTCTTAAACTTACTGCTAGTTTACATTGTTATGTATATTTTTGTTATATTTTTTTACTTTATACATTTCTTAATTCTTACTGCATAGATTCCGTGTGCCATGTCACACGAGTTTCATTGTTCTGCATTACTGTTTTTCGGTGCATTTGATAAATAGACTGGATTTTGACATTTAAGTTTGGCTGCGTTCAGGAACTATACTGAACCACAAGATTTCCAGAAAACATTCTTCCGAATTGTTCCTTGTCATAATATTTTTTTGACAGTGATAAGAAATATTCACCAATGACACCAACAACAACAATAAGAGAAGACATAATGTCAACAAGAGTAATCATTGTATTCACATAAATATTCCCACTCAGTGAGCTCATAACCATGTAATTGGCAATTGTCCAGAGAGCAGTCAGGGAAGGTGGTCAGATATGAGTCAAATGTCAGCAATCTGATGGCTTGCAAACAGAAACTATCTCTGAGCTCCTTGGCAAGAGACCCAATGCTAGGTTGCAATCCCACGGTAGGAAAAATTAACTGTACTTGCCTGGGTTAACAAAGGTCTTTAATTTTTCTAGCTTTCATCTAGTATGGTTTGAATTGAGGGTCTGAATGAACGCCATCACGACTCAAGCAATGCATCGGGCTGACTTTGCAGCCCATTGGAGGGTCCCACGGTGTCTGGGACAGCAGGTCCCAAATCAAGCCGTGACTTTGCCCATCAATATGCTGTGGATGGTGCAGTAAAGATGTTTGGAGAGGACCCAGGGTAGAATGCCAACTTGCATTAGATGCCTCAGAAACTAGGTCTGCTGTTCCACCGTCTTCGCAAAACGGGTGAAACTGATAGTCCATGACAAGTCTTCAGTTACGTGAATGAACCCAACACTGGTGACTCTCTCCGCTGCAGCCGTGGTTACTTGGATTGGGGCGTTGTCCCTCCTTTGCTTCTTGAGATCAACAATCATCTCCTTTGTTTCTCTGATGCTGAGGGAGAGGTTGTTATCCTGGCGCCACAATGCCAGTTTGGATACCTCTTCCCTTCAGGTCACCCCTCATTGTTGGTTATCAGGCCTGTTATCAAGCAAACTAAATTATGGAGTTGTTGTCATACAGAGCCGCACGTTGGTGGGCGAGGTTGAGTATAAGCAGAGGGCTGAGGACACAACCCTGGAGAGCCCCAGGGTTAAGACTCAGTAAGGATGAGATGTCATTGCTAGTCCCTACTGACTGACAGAACAATATTGTTGAAGGTCGAAATCTATGAATTGCATTCTCACGTTTCCCTCATCTCCAAATGTGTTCCGGACGTATGAATAGCAATGGAAATGACATCCTCTATGGATGTGTCACAGCAGTAGACAAGTTAGGGTGGGTTCAGTGATCCTAGCAGACTGCCTTTCATCTGGGCCATGACAAGCCTCTTGTGTCATTTCATGATGACAGGGATGAGTGCAACAGGGCAATAGTCATTAAGGCCCATTACGTTTGTTTTGTTGGGATTCTGAGATGAAGACCATTAGGTCAGACAGGCCTGTTATTATTATTATTATTATTCTCTTTCATACACATTCAAATAAAGTTGTTGGAAACTTCCACATTGATGTTTACCATTCTACTTATACAAAATGTCCCCCTGACATTTCATGTGGGATATTGTGCATGACATTGTGGTTAAATTCGCTGTCACACAGCAGTAGAAAACTAATTATATAAAAACGTTGAAATTCCACATGGACTTTAAATTGACTTAGACTCCACACTGACTCGGACTCAGACCACGGCCCAAAAGCTAACAAATTATTCTGACTTCCCCAGTTTGACAGGCTGTCATTTCAAACCAGGACAGAGGAAGGCCATGAGGCTTGATGGACAAAAGATCAGATAAAGAGAAAGTGCTGGAAAAGCACACACAAACAAGTACATGCGCAAGCGCACACATACTCACACACAGGCTCACATACAGCTGTGCGGGAGCTGGTTGAGCAGGAGTTAATCCTGCTCTTGCCACTTGACTATAGCTGTCCAATGAGTCAGCAATTGAGTGCTCTCTTTCTCTCCTTTCTGTCTGTCTCCCACACTGTAGTCTAACAAAATTACATAGTTTAGTCATTAATATTTACTACCTAGTACTGTGAATATCTCTGATATTGACCAAAGTAATTTAACACTAGACAAAACACACACACACACAATATGAGAGAGAAGGAAAGACAGGGAGTCTGCTCATGTCATGGCAACTGACAGTGCTGTTGGCGTCAAAGAGACACAGATTAGTAACTTAACCCCTCCTAACAGTTCTACAGAGCAGGGCCAAGGAGACCCATACATATTCTGAGGATCTTGTCCAATTTCAAATAATTGATTAATAGAATGATGTTACCAATCATGCCAGAACAGTTATCAGACTCAAGAAAAATGTGAGGAAGGGATCTACTGATATCAGAAAGGAGCATTGCCCCTTTTCGTGGCAGCCCAACGACACATCATTTGTGATCAATTATATTGTATATTACTTATATTTTTTGCGTCTGACGGATTCGTTGTTGAATAAATGTACCAACGGACAACAGATCCGTGACAGTAGGAGGCGATATTAACGCCTAGGCAAACCCTTTTCGGTTCAGCAATTGCTGAATAAGGGTTGGAAGAAAGTCCTGGATACGTAAATCCAATATCGGGGCTGGATTCCACTGTGTACACATTCTATGATTTTTCAAAACCAAATAGAACACGTTCCATTTACGAAGTTCTTGTCCACAGAAGAGCTAGTTGGCTTTTAACTAATGTTGACCGTTGGAGTTTGGAAAGGCGTTTGGCATCGGCTTTCACTTGCGACGGACTACGCTTCCGCCATATTGAAGTGGTTCACTAGAAGCAAGTTATGACCATTGGGTTGTGACTGGCTAGGCTAGGAACCAACTGACAAGAGATCGGAATTGATAGAGTTGGGGGGGCTGCTACCGCGCTGGTGACGCAGGAAAAACACCCAAGATCTGACAAAAAAAACACAGGAACCAGCTTGTACTAGTAGACAGTTCAGTTTCAAATGAAATTACAATATACTGTATAGGGCAAATGTATGTAATTTTACAACGACACAATCGTAAAGGCTGGAGTAGCTCGTGAATAGAGGAGAGGTCCCTATCAAATTCCTGGTAAGTGGTTAGTAGCTAACTTAGCTTGCAATGTTAACGTTAGCGTCAGCTGGTGGATTCAGGTATGGCAGCTGACTTGATAACGTAAGCTAGTGTAGCTGTTTCTTTTGTTAGAAATGTATTGGATTAATGACTTTACACGTCATTCATCATTTAAGAACGTAATTTTGATTTGGAATGTTAGCTGGCCAGCTGTCTTGGTAGTTCTACCAGAATAACTCAGTAGCTAGGTTATGAAGCTAAGTTAGCCAGACTCACCCGGCCACTGACAGGAGGACAACGTTCACATTAGCTAACGATAGTGAACATTGCTGAAACCTGGGTCGATATCAGCCCGCTATCGTTTGTTTGCTGATGCTAACGAACTATTTTGACGTTAGTTTCCCACCACTGAACCCTGAATCGCTGTTTTAACACTGGTGGTTAAATAGAGAAATGTCGTACCATGATATAGCTTTGTAAGTTAACTAGTCTGTGTTGATTTGACGAGTTACCCTGCGCTGGGTACTTGCTATTTAGCTAACACCACAATACAATGTAATGTCTATGGACGTTGCGCGGCCTGTTCCAAAACAAGCTACAGTTATCTTCGATAGCTCACACAAGCGAGGACAGTACCTATGCGGAATGCAATAGATTTTTAACGAACAGAATGTAGTATGTTTAAATCTAGGCATATATATATATATATATTGTAACTATCTACAGCAACCGTAATGAACTTGCATCTACGGTTAGTTAGCTAGTCAGGCCAAAGCAAAGGCCTGAAAAACTGCGCTTTGAAACAAGGCCTTCTGGGCGGATCGCACTGCGATATATTAGCCTTTCATTATTATTCTTATTTAATGGCTGGTGTTTGGTTTCTAAATTGGCTATCTATTTTTAGAAGTGTTTAAACATTTTCGACTTGTTACGATATGATACATCATTCGAAATCCAATATGTTCTTTATAGATGCATGATGTAGATCAACCCAACGTTCGCTAAATAACCAGCTTACTAACGTTACGCTAGCTAAGTTTACATGTTGGAAGTCTGTACTCTACAATAACTACGTCTGTACACTACAATAACTACAGCAGTTACAGAAGATGAAGCTGCAGAATCATGGACCTGTTGTGTTTAATGGAATGGTGTTGATTTATTTCAATAGTTTGTAATATATTGCGTCGTCATCTGTTAGCAAACTGTCAATTAACTTACTTGATAACAAAATACTTAGGACTCTTTTTAATGCAGTCACTGTTTTTATACTGATGTTATACAAGGGAATATTCCATTTCTGAGTACATTTTTTGACTATATTGTAAGATTTTGCTAATACGGTCATGGCCCCTGCCATTCGGGCCAGACTTGAATTAAATTTCTAATTTCATACCAACCCAAGATGTCTGGAACACTAGCCCGACGGACTGCGACGTTAAATATAATGTTTTAGTAGCCTTTCGGTGAATAAGGCTGTTTAATTGTTGACCTCTGTTCCTCAATACCATTCAGTGTGGTTTCATTTTCAATTCTCTAAATACTGATTGGAATATATTGTCACGGACCTTTACGGAATTGTTCTATTAAGTGTATTGTTGCATTACAGTAGCTGACTATATCACATAGGGCAATCTCGTATTTTACTTCATAATGTTATTTTGAGCAGGGCTCAAGTACAGTAACTGTATTGCAGTGGAAATGCCAGTGGCCACCTGCATAGAGGACAGGAAACAACAATTTTTCAGTACCTCAAATTGTTTCCTTACTGAATGGGGGACTAGCAGGTGGTTACAAATGTAAGCGGGCACAATGTTATCTGACATTGATATGTGTATTCCTACTACTATTACCAGTCACCTGACAGTGTCCATTCTGAAGACATACAGCTGTTCTCACTCAATAATTTGCATGAGTATCTCTAAGTTGCCACCTGACAAATGTTGACTCATGAGCATACACTCAAAGCTTTTGGGCTGTACCAGATCAGCACAGCTGCTGTTGTTTCTTTATTGACATTTTAGTCTTAGTCACATTAACTCCAATGCCAGAACCAACCATCGAAATATGATGGTGATTGCATCAGAGCTTTCAGATTTTACGAAGGAAACGATCAGAGCCTCTTGAAATTGTCAATCTCTACCTGCCATACCTCATTTTATCCATAAAACAACTGGCTGCAGTCAAAGATGTGTTCAGGGAAGTGCAACATTCAAACTTTGCAGATAGAAATTCTAAACAATGCCCATCATTATCACTCCTGGCCTTGTATCCTCTGGAGCAGTGGCTGGCCTTTGTTTGGCTCACGTAGGGTGTGGGAGTGTGTTGTGGTTATGAACCTGACTGTGCCATCCAGTTTGGAAGTAGAATGGTGGCTTCTGGGCATTACTTTCTCACACACTTTCTATGAATTTGGTAGATCTTGAAAATATTTTTTGCGGCAGTTCTTATATTTTTGAATAATGTAATTAATTCGCATAGTGGTTGAGAAGCTTTCACAATGCCTGAGAGAGAAAAAAAAGCATCTTTAGGGTCTATGTTTTTATTGTATCCAGAGGATCTGTGCTGGTCTGGAACAGAATGGTTCAGAGAGAAAGGGATGATGCATCTATTTTGCTTCCTGACCAACCAATCCTATGAATATTTCAGGGAATCCCCTGAAATCTGTTGTTAGAAACAGTTATGTCTTTGCTCAGCGTTTAAATGCTACAGCACTATGCCTCACCACCGTAGTACTTGTCTAGGACAAGACCACATAATGATTTATTTGATTTCCAACATATTTGGTTTGTAGAATAACTGAGATGTTTTCCTCTGGTCAGGGTTTGTGGCAGTTGAAAAAGCCAGTTCAGTGTATTCAATCGTGTCACATTTCCATAATGTGTGAATTCTTCAGTCTGCTGCCAGTCTTTCCTAAGCTGAATAGTTTTAAGTAAATGTCGTCACACTTTTATTTAATTATCTGGGTATTTATCATTATGCAAATTGTATGTTTTTTTTCTTCTAGTCATAGATTGATCTTTCATAGGCTGTTGGGGACAGAACCTTTACTGAACTGCTGTTATTTTTTTGCTTACTCTAAAATAATTTATAAAGTTATGGGAGCTGTAGTCTTAAAGGAATCAAACTCATCTAGATTCTTTCTAGCCAATAACACATTTTTGAAGATTTTCAGTTGATTGGTTCTCAATAACAAATGCCTCCATTGGGCAGGCACCATTGAGGAAACCTGTCATTGCTGCCCCTGGTGTTGAAAGGGACATAACAGCTTTTTGAAACGAAGGCAATTCCGTTTTGCTAATGATCCACTAGGCTATAAATAGTTTTGTTTTCCTTGCCGGCATACTGGGTATGCTGCATGTTTGACTGCAATCGAAACTGTCTGAATGAGCTCTTCTTGTGCTATGCACTAGCCATGTATTCAGAGTGCTCAGCCAATGTGGCTTCTGTATTATGAAGCATTTACATGATCCTCGGGTTGGCTGTCCATTATCATTACATACAGCATATTCTAAAAGGTGGAATGTAGCTGAATGTCTAGAACTGGAAAGATATTCAACATTGTTTAGGTTCTCTTAACTCTCTGAAAACGAGGCTCTGGGTTAAACGTCCACGTCGGTCAATTGGCTGGACTTGAATCACATAAGTATGTCTCGTTCTCTTGCCTTTTTGTGTAAAATAGCCTGTGTGTTCAAAGTGAGTGTCTACAGTGGTCTCAACGTCATTCTGTTTTATGTAGAAGTGCTGCATACTGTTTTCAACTTTACTGAAGTGGTGTGGAATGTTCTCATTGGCAACTTCGTTGCTGAATGGAGACATTATTTACTTCAGATGAGGATAGCTGTCTTTCTGCTTTCTAAGCAATCTACACTGTTGCTAGAAGTATAATTGGAGAAAACCGATTGCAAGCTTTTGACTGCACTGCCTGGCAAGTTAGATATTGCTTGGTATTTCACCAGACCAGAGCAGAATGTAAGTGGACTTGTGGCTTTGCTTAGATGTCTCTTGACTGGTGCCAGCAAATTGCTGAATTGCAAGCCAGGTCATATCATGTTACACTGATGGTCCTACTGACCTGGCCAACCCATGCCAAGCTCTCAGCTGATGTGATGAGAAATAAAACACCCCGGCTGACTGAGCAGTCAAGGCATAACCACCAAATAGCAGTACATTTGGGGTTTGCCTGTCACAATGAACACGTCTTAATAAGCTTTTAAATTGGCCTGTGTAAAATCCTTTTTTTCCTAGAACGTTGCTGACAGCCGCAAGCTGAGCGGCACCAGCAATGTGGCGCTACTGACAACTACTGTGAAACAAGGACACACATCAGCCAGTGTTCATGACACTGCTGTGGTGCTGTCGTTTGTTTTACCGAATGGGGGAACCACTATAAGCATTTAAAGTAAGACCAGAATCATTTGTGCTTGCTGGCTAGTTGAAAACCCAGGTCCCTGGCCTGCAACCATCCCAGGTCGTCTCTTGGTTAGATCGGCTTGGTTTGCGTGGGTCTGGCAGTTGCCTTTGATACAGATGTTATTTGCTATTCATGGGATGGCCAACTAACTTCCTCCAGTGATAAGGTACTGCAGTAAAAGCTTAAATACAATTTATATTCAAGTGTGTGGTTCAAATATAGTGTCGTCCTCAACTTCTCCATTAGTTATTAATAGTTTCCATAGCTAATATTACCTAGCTGCAGTACTTCCCTAATCTCTCCGCAGGAATGTGTTGCTCATCATGTGCCCTGATGTTGTGCTCCTGTCACGCTTCCTTCTCAGTGTAGTAAAGGGGCGGTACCATTAGTTACTACTATTACAAATAAAATATTAATGAGTGTGACTTCCCAATGGTTCCATATTACAAGCCATTTGTCTCCTGCCCATTAATAGAAGCTTTACTTTTTAAAATTTGTATTGCTTGTCTGAGTGTTATTGCCAAGCGTTAGCAGCCAGTGGCTGTGTCTCTTAGGCCAGTGGCTTTGTCTCTTAGGCCAGTGGCTGTATCTAAATGGATCTAAATTCCATATGTATCTTATGGTACATTCATACTCTTCGTGAAATTTCGCATAGCCCATGCTAGCATCGCCCATAGTGCTTTGCTTGTGGGCGTTTCTGTGGGCATGCTAGCGTCATAACAGCAGGTAAGCTGTATATCAATGTTTGTACGTGGCAAATTTGTTTGAAGTAAAGTCTGTTTATTTCAGTGGGTAAAATTGGAATAGAAAGTATTTTAATAAATGTTTACATTTTATATTTCTCTACTCAATATCTAATTCGAAATGCCTCATTGATGTAATTCTGACAACCTGCAATGCTAGCCAGCAAACCAGCTTGCTAGAATTTCATAGCCACCGGTGAGCTAACATAGCTGGCTATCTAATATTGGCAACAGAATCCCCAACTGCCTCCACACATGTTTTTTTTTTGTTTGCACGCTATTTTCCTACAGAGACACAATCGTACTGCTTAGGGAATCCATCTTTTTAAAAAGGACTCCGAAAGCAGACAATGGAACTTGAATTGTGGAATTATATTCATCAGTTTTTTTTTATTGTACATTAAGCATTTAACAACGATCTATGTAAAATTATTTTATTGGTCAGTCCCCAGCGATAAGCGCAGGTGTTTACATAAAGTTGGGAAATCTGAACTTCTTCCCCCCTCACACATACCATGCATCGCCCCACAAGCCATTCGTTCGCCGCCCTTCCCTTCCATTGATATGAATTGAGCCATCGCCCCTATCCCAAACAGTGTGAATGTACCATTGGGCCACTCAGAGAGGAATCTTGGGAGTTAAAGGAATTGACTCATAGACAATTGGGAACTAGTTAGACCGATTATATGTGCCGATTTTAGTTTTTTACTTATTTATCTGTTATCGGCCCTTGGATATTGGCTAAGCCAATAATCCCTTTCATGTAGTTTATCAAAATGCCCTGCTGCTGTGCAAATATTAAAAACTGCTGCCAGCCATCGCCAACAGGAAGGCGTCATCTGTCATCAAAAGTAATATGCTGTAGTGTAATGCTTTCATTTTTGAGAAGCCCGAAGAACAATCAAGCAAGGTAGAGAATTTTCCTATTTGAGTCTTTGAATACTTAACTGTGATGCAAATCAAACTACAGTTGTAAATTAAACAATGACTCCATTCACTAGTTCTGACAACAATGTGCCACATGTACATACATTTTGTTAATTATGTTAATGTCCAGATTGGTCAGTAACCACATTTGATGTCTCACACTGTTTTTGACATTTTCTTTTTACATTGAGTCTCTCAAACGGGTTTTGTTTGCTGAGACAGTTCAGGCCTAACTGGTTCTTCTGTATGCTGTTCCTCCTTATGCTTGAATGCTTATCAGTCACCATTCGGCACATGATTGTCTCTACAGCAGTTCCCACCTGCTCACTCTGAACACGGGCAAGCGTGTCGGGCAAATGGCAAAAGATTGTTCCCTTACATTGTGATACGTCCCGAAGGACTGTGAATAATTCAACGCTGCTCATCTTCACTCCCGCTATGTTACAGCGTCGGGCACATGCATTATTTATTTTTCAGTGTAAACCGTTGCTTTTTCGTGTAGCAAAAGATTCAAACGATACCACCTTCCAGTCTCATCTGACAAGCGTTGACCGAGACCGGTGTGCGAGCCAGCCACGATTTGCTTAGTTACCACGTGGTGTTTTTGCTTGTCTGTGACAAGATCCCGAGCGACGCAACCCAATCAATCAGCGATAATCACATCCAGTTTTCTCCGCAGGTTATGCAATGGTCTCAGCGGCCTGTCCAGATCTCCAGGTGGTTCTCTCCCTTTCTCTTGCCCGGCGGCCGCAGTGTTCCTCCCTCCGCTCCGTCTCTGAGGTGGCTGAGGCGCCCCCTGTGATTTCCCTCCTGGCCAGCGCTCCCTGAAAGAGGCCAAGATTGCCAAGATCTGCCCCGTGGCGAGCATGACGGCCACCACGCGTGGCTCTCCGGTGGGGGGCAACGACAGCCAGGCAGGCCAGGCGCCCGACACCCAGAGTCAGAGTCAGCCCCCGCTGCCACAGAACCAGGTCAGGAGTCTGCCTGTCTTCCACCCCTACTGATTTACCCCCCTTTTCTGTCTATCACCACCCTCTCTGTCTATCATTATCCTCCACACTCCTATCTTTCAATAACACCTCTCTGCCAGAATCACCCCACTCCTCTCCTCTGGTCTGCCAGTATCGCCCCCCCTCCTCTCCTCTGGTCTGCCAGTATCGCCCCCCCTCCTCTCCTCTGGTCTGCCAGTATCGCCCCCCCTCCTCTCCTCTGGTCTGCC
>JACXGJ010012216.1:0-18338 GCA_016801105.1 Esox niger | reverse complement strand
TAACCACTCCACAGCAGACACCACCTCCACCACCTCCACCGTAACCACTCCACAGCAGACGCCTCCTCCACCACCTCCACCGTAACCACTCCACAGCAGACGCCTCCTCCACCATAACCACTCCACAGTAGACACCACCTCCACCATAACCACTCCACAGCAGACACCACCTCCACCATAACCACTCCATAGCAGACACCACCTCCACCATAACCACTCCATAGCAGACACCATCTCCACCCTAATCACTCCACAGCAGACACCACCTCCACCGTAACCACTACACAGTAGACACCACCTCCACCGTAACCACTCCACCATAGACACCACCTCCACTTTTACCACTCCACAGTAGACACCACCTCCACCATAACCACTCCACCATAGACACCACCTCCATCGTAACCCCCACGGTTAAACCGTCCCAGGGACGCACTTGGCAATTAGGGATCCAATTTGACATGATGAGGTCACACCAAAATGATGTAAAATATGACATGTAATGACTGCTATGGTCATTCTAGTGATGATGTTGGCAATTGTATTGTCAGGTCATGATTTTCTTTCTTTAGTTGGATCGGAAATTCCACTAGCCGGAAATGGCCACAATATGAAAAGAGTATATCTGTGTTCCCTTGTTTTCCATGACCACGAATCAACTGGACCAAACGTGCGGTCTAATATTCAAAAGCCCCTGGCCCTGGGCTTCCCTGTGGTGTGTGTGAGAAAGAGCAGCCTTGATAAACAGTACTCCCACGGGCTCTGACTCTTTGACCCTCCGCTGCCCCCCCCTCCCTGAGCTTGAAGAGGGGGCACTGCCGTTGCCCGCAGGTCCTCCCCGTGCCCTGGCACCCACCGGGTGCAGCTGGGGCCCAGTTAGCTGTGCTAATACCTTGTTAGGGCCATTTGGGTTGTGGGGTCTCCTGGAGGTCAGTGTCAGTACTGCTTTGGTGTGAGGCTCTTGATGTGTCTGCTGAAGCCAGCCCCATGTGCAACCTCCACCTTCTGACACCACAGGAGGCCCTCTCTCGCTCTCCCTCTCTGCCCGCAGGCCCCCTCTCTCCCAGGGTGCAATGCGTCCAGCTGTGTAGCCGCTAGAAAGTCAGGCATTAGCGGTCAAAGACGATTACCGAGTCTCAGGACGTTCTTATTGATAAGTGAATATGACAAATAACAAAGAGTGGGTTGTTTTTTAAAGTTTATTTATTCAGTCAGGTTGTCACTGGAAGACGAGGAGCGTAGCCCTGGTTGTGGATCCTCTCTATCTCCTGACATCTTTCCAAACATAATGCAGAGCTTTTGTTCCATAATGCTCAGGTCATTTTCTCTGTTCTTCTAGTATTATTTGCTTCATGCTGTTGGTGAGTGTTGTTTGCTTGTTCTGTGATCCTCACCTCTCCAGAACACCTTAATTATGAGTTTGGATGTTTATTAAAAAAAAATCGCATTATGTTTTTGTTATATAGTTTGACATTATATAGCGTTTTTGAATTAACTACATGCATTTTGTTTGGAATATGTACACGTATTTTTACCAAAATGAAGGAGACCCCGTCATTGTTTCTTAATTGGGCGCTGGGCCACCACAAGCCCATAGAACAGCTCTAGTACGCCGTTGCACAGATTTTACAGTTGACTACAGGAGAGATTCAACACCGCTCTTTCACAGCAAATTCTTATAATTATTCTGTGTTGCATTGGACGTGTGAAGCACTGTTTCAAACGCAGCTCTGGAATCTTCTATTAACGTCTTGTTGGGTTTGAATCCAGTGGCAGTCTTGTCCCTTCTGTCCCTTCTGCCAAATGTGACCAAACGGTTCCCCTTCTTTCAAAGCCACAGATCTATTCTCCATGGTAACACACAGGGCAACTGGACCTGTGTGGCATTTTATACTTGACCCTAATCATGATGTGACAGTAACTTAACACTTGTGTGTAAGCTTACCTTTGTTATTCAAATAAATATTTTGTCTGTTACCCGGTGACACTGTGCACACTAATAAAACGCTTAGCTTTCTATTGTTTTCTTTATTATCACACATTTACTATCCTCCAAAGGAATATAACGATTCCTATTAACATATATCACAGCCGGTGAAGTTTTGCCCATAACCCTGATATCTGAAATCCAATACTTTTCAGAAACCAATAATAAAGCCACATATGACAGGAGATGACATTTTACCTGATCCTTATTTGAATTCAGGCCACGTTACAGACACACCTGAAACACCAATCAGTGCATTATTTTTAGCCCCGGGCCCAAATAGGGCAACTTCAACTGCTTCCTGGCCAGTATTCGAAAATACTGATGTAATAGTCTTGTATGTGTCTGTCTTTCTTGCTCTTTTTATGCCAATCACTCTAGCGGTCACTGTCTATTTTGCTGTGTTTCTCTTTGCCTTTTTGTCTCTCTGAGCATCGTTGTCTCTCCATTCAATTTTTTTTGAATGTTTAAGTTGTCCAATATTCTGAATAAATCTGTAGAAAGTCCTGGCCAACACGGTTTGACAATTACAATATGTCTGTGCATAGACTAGCGCAGAAGAGATCTGCGGTAATAATTTGCCATTTAGCCATGTTGATGTTTTTCTAGTATTTCCCAGTTGGGAGAGGTGAATGAGGGGGAAAAGAGGGAGGAGGGGAAGAGGCCCTCTCTTTCCCCTTGATCTCAGGGCTAATTTGGTCGAGCAGGTTGAGCGCTCAATTTTGCACTCAGTTGCTTTTTAAGGTTAATCGCAGGACAGGAGTGTTTATGTTGCTGTAATATGGACTTAACTCTCCCAGTGAAGCTCGGAGCATTTGAAATATGTCCCCCCCAGCCCCACAGTACCAACCCCCCCCCCCCCCCCCCCCACATAGCCCTCCCCTTCGCCCTCTCTCCGAGCGCAGGAAAAGACAAACGTAATGTTGAACAAAAGACGATGGAAAGTCTAGCCAATTAGCTGCTAATAAGACAAGCTTGTGAGGATATCCAAATCCTCAACGTGTTAACGTTTACGACCCCCCCCCAACCCCCCCACACACACACACACACACACACACCTTGCCCTTGCATATGGCCTCCTATGAGGCAGTTGGGGCACCGCTGGGGCCTTCTCTGTGATTATTCACACATGGTTGTGGCCCTGGCTTTGAGCTTGGAGCAGGAGAGGAAAGAACGCCTTACTTATGGTTAATGTAAAACCACTGGACTGACATGCAGCCGCGGCGCCCCCCACCCCGTCAAACCATCCCTAAAGATCAGCACTCATATAAAGAATTCCAATAGGAAACCCAGTGGCTCGCCATCCGTTCTCAATTTTCCCTAATGCAGGCGCATTTAATAACAGCAAAAATAATATGCATAGAGAAAAACCAGTCTTCCCAGTTGCATTTGACATGCTTTTATCAGGGATGCCTTTGTAAAAAGTGGAAATAAAATCTGCTTTTGTAATATGGATATCTGGACAGCCTTGAGTGATCTGCTACTCATTTCCGATCTTATTTGTGTGTGTGTGTGTGTGTGTGTGTGTGTGTGCGTGTGTGTGTGTGTGTGCGTGTGTGTGCGTGCGTGCGTGCGTGCGTGCGTGCGTGTGTGCGTGTGTGCGTGCGTGTGTGTGTGCGCGTGTGTGTGCGTGTGTGAGTGTGCGTGTGTGTGCCTGTGCGTGCGTGCGTGTGTGTGCGTGTGTGTCTGTGTGAGAGAGAAGGGAGTGTGTGGATTTTCAGTGGAAGAATCCTGAACATTTTTGGCCTCTAAGTGTGGCAATAAACCGTGGGATAAAGCAGACAGAGCTCGGCCAGATCTGGGATGTCATTGCGTAATGTTTGGACATTAAGTAAGGAAATTGAGCGGCAGAACGCCCGTATCCCAGGGAGAATTCTAATCGCACGTCTCATTGCTAGCTCTTTCTGGACAATCTGCTTCTGGTGTGTGTAGTTGAAGTCGTTGGCCTCACACTTGTTGACGATTGTAACATGTTCGGAAAATGCCAGTTACTGAAGTGCTCTCCTCAGGATCAACTTGAATGTATTTGCTTATTAAACACAGGAACCGTTTTGGGGGGGAAACTGGAGAGAATTGAAAGGAGTAGAACTATCTGGTGCAGTACTTAATGAGCTTTTTGTTGGTGGGCAGTGCATGTGTGCATGTTAACTAACCAGCGTGCCACTGGGTTTGGCCTGTTGGTTAATGGGGTTCCCAAACTTTTTCTACCAGGGATTTCTATTATTAATTCTGTCTGAACACATCCATAAATGAATAACGAAATAAATAATGAAAATGTTATTACTCTTGGCAGCTGGGTCATTTCACGTTTCCTGCTTCCCTCTGCTTGTTTCCGACTAATTAGCTTTCCAAGGAGTTGTCCTCGTTTTCACAAAACACGTTTTATCAGGAAGAGAGGCCCTAGAAAGTGTCTGTACACATCCGCATTTTGGCAGACCGACTGCACATCTTCCACCCATGTTCTCTCATTGGCTGCTCACCTCCAGGAGTGCTTGAATTCTTGCCTGCCAACCCACCAAAGCCTTCCGCCATTCTCTCGTTCATAACTACTTTCAGTCTGTGGCACCTTCCACTGCAGTCAATTTAGAGGATTTCAAATGTCAGGTAGCCAGGATGATCTCTAACCGATCATGTCTGAAATATATCGGGTGTGTATGACACATTAAAAATAATTATTCTATACCCACGTGTATTCTGGAGCGGGCTCAACCCAAAGGTATCTTGGACCGGTCAGAAAGAACCCACTAGTTTATAAAACTAATCAGAACATTGATTTTGCGATCCAAAAATGATCTTGGCGGTACTGGATGCATACTTCCAGAAGGGGTTTGTGTAGCCAGGCCGAGGAAACTTTACTTCCTGTGTTCACGTCCAAGCCAATCACATAACCTTAACTAGAACAAGAGTTTGAAATGTCCTGCCTTTACAGGTGGAATGCAAAGTAAACACTTTTAGGGACATTTTTCATCCAAGTTGTGATCCACGTCAATGTCATGTTTCTTACTCTGTAAACTTGAACGTACGTAGCATTGGTTGCGTAGGCCTCCCTGAGCCAGACCCCTTCCGCTGTCCGCCAGCTGCCCCGGGCTCGTTCCCTTTAACATCCTTGACCTTTGCCCTGTTCTCGGCTGTTAAAGACAACGGTGCTAGGATAGAGGTTTGGCAATGAGTGACCCTCATGAGATCCTCGGGGAGCTTAAAGAGGCTAGTAAACCTGGAACCTCGGAGTAGCCCACCACCCCCTGGCAGACGCTGATGACCTGTCTGTCTCTCCCCCTCCTCATTAGAGTCACTGCAAACTCTTTCAAACGGCTCGTTCCTTCACTCAGCGTTTACTGTTAATTAGTTTGCTTTGTAAGGGTAGACATGCGGACGGAGCAACTTTGGGGGTGTTTGGCTTCCATCTTTGTGCATACGGCTCTAACTATCTGCAGATGGCAGGTTCTTTCTTTTTTTTGTCGGGGGGTGCAGAGACGGTTTTGGTTATTTTAACAAGATTTATGACGGTCTTCACAGGTAACTATTTGAGCCGTAATGATGATTGTTTGTCAGCCGTCACTAACGAATGATTGAGTGCAAACTAAGAAGGGGAAAATTTAAAGTGCGCATTTCCCTTTTTACATATTCAGTGGCCTGTCTGTTGCCATGTGCATGTATTTTTCAGAAGACAAAATGAAAATGTTCGGCTGTGGCACATACTGAACCGATTGCCGCTACTGGAGAAGGCGTCCTAATTTGGTGATGTTAAAATGCCATTAGCCACTCGGTGAACCACGGTACCAAAAAAAGGTAAAGATTGGCAAATAATTGTCTGACAAGGTCACAAAATTATCCAAACATAATTACATATGACACCGCTATTGCTAACACAGTATTTTATAACATGTAGGCCAGTTCGTGTAGCGGTGCCAAAAACACAGAATTTAGAAATTAAAGAATTTAAGTGTGTACTATGAAAATATGCCAACCTTTTTTTTTCTTTACCCCGAAGTATGAAGAATTGTTAAACTCAACCAGATTAAACACTGTTTTTAAAATTCCCTTTTTTTAAATCTCTGTTGTCAAACAGTACCTGTGGCACGTAGGGTTGTCGGCCTGTGGCATGCTAATTCCTGTAGACTTCTTTCTTCAGCCTCCCTGCAAGGTGCCTCTTGGCTGGTGGGAAATCTGCCCCTGTCAGTCGCAGTTCAGTGGCTAACGCTTTCTACTGGGCATTGTGATTGACCCTCTGACAATTAAAAAAGGGTTAGCCAAATTATTGTTGGCCTCCTGCCACATACCTTCTGTGGTTTACCAGTGGTCAGAGAAAGGTTAGGAGCTCAGAGTCCGTGAAATGCCAGCCTCTCCGTTAAACCTGCCCTGTGAAGCAACCAGTGGAATGAACACAGTTTTCCCTTTCTAAAGTTTTTGACGTACAGCCTACGTTTGACACTGGTTTTGACGGTTCCATTGATATGTATCAACGACTACCGAACTGATTATCTCCAAAATAAGTTTCCGATGTGCAAATCTGCTTCTGGGTATGTATTTCCTCTGAACAGATGGAGCCCAGTTGTGACAGGGTGCTTCAGGTGTCAGAGAGGGTGAGACAGACAGCTTTTGTCTACACTCCCCATGGTTGACTGGGCTTATAATTGCTTTCACATGTCAGTCCATGGAATTCGGCAGACTCCACTAATTGAACCATTTAAAGCTACACTTTTTAATACTTTTTCAGGAGTTAAGTGTGTTTTCACAATTTTGTGGTGGAGAAAAAATTTAGCAATATTTACCTCTGCTCAATTAAGGGGAAACCAACACACACACAAAGCAGAAGTAGTCCTCACGGGAGAGGGGAAAAAAAAAACACCTTTCGTCCCCGAGTACATTAGAGAGAGAGCGCGGTGAAGAGAGAGAGGCAGAGGTAGCATTTTGACAGTAGCATCATAGTTTTGTCAAACTTAATTGAATGAAGGTGTATTAACAATTATAATTTGCTGTGCCGTCACCTTTTATATGATGAAATGGAGTGGGGGGTCGGTGGCTGTGTCTTGCGGTGTCAGCCGTTATGGAGTCAGTTTTGAGAGAATATGTCGTTTAATTACATTTGTAACTGCATTATGAATTCTAATATATTGATGGGCTCTGGATGGGAACAACTGGGGGTGGGTGCCTGTTACCCATTATTGTAGATGCAACATTAGTATAAGCCTAATATTATTATATTTATACTGCATATAATATTGCACAGCTATTTATAATACATTTAAATAGATAATATGCAGTATTTCCGTCATCACCCCAATTGTATTTGCAGTTTTTAGGGGTGATTATAATTTAGACGTGCTTTGTTAAAAAAAAATTGTCTAAGCCTGTCCATTTTAAACTAGGTTTATATATGTTAGAAAATACTGTGGCTGTTTAAGAAAAAAAGGGAAACCGCTCAATCAGGTTAAGACAATTTGTTAGAAAAATAAATACACAACATTACAGTTATGCTTGGTTGTTTCACAGCAAACCGCATTCTCTTTTGTCATTTTCTATTAAACCAAAATCTCCTCAAGTGATTTTGTTAGGAAAAACCCTGAGAATGATGCCAAAACCCTGGAAGAAAAAGATAGCCTTTTTTCAATTGTTTTTTTCTTCATTGGTTCTAGTAGGACATAGATCCCAGGTGTTCGATAAGCCTATAGTGGACATGACAGCAGTGCAATCAAGTGTATAAATTTAATTGCAGGCTCATTTTGTGCCGTTTATTAGCAGTTTAGGGGTACCGCGCTCCACTTCAGCCCTGTTATTGCCAGGGAGAACAGCTGTTTGGCTACCTTTTAACTATTTGCTTCATTGCATAGTTTTACAAAAGTACATTTTAATGGCTGTAGTTCATAAGTGCCAACCTTCTCTTGCAGTGAGGAGGAATTGTACATTTGACTATGCTATTTACAAGTCGAAAAATATATTTATTGGCATTCTGTTTCTGTTGTGGTAAATTTCTTCTGGGTATGGAATATGATGTGTGTTATAAATAAAAACATACTATGCAGAACTATATTAGCCATGTAGTGTAAAACCAGGACCTAGGTCTCATTTATCAACATATAATATACCAGACAGGATATTCAATATATTTTTCACAAAGAAATGAGACAACATTTTCCCTTCAAGCTGAATCATTTGTCAATAGTGGGTGAACTTGCGTTGTCCACTAACACTAATAATAATAACATGAATCTACTTCAGCATGACATAATAATGAAAATAATGATAATAGTAATAATAATAGTAATTATGATAATAATACCAATATAATACATTATTATTATGAATAAAGATTTATAATAATAACATTTTATAATGGACTGGTATTTCCTAATGCAGGTCACAAGGAATATTTCCAAAAGAGTCATAAACAGCCCGGGTATGTGAGAAGCCAAAGAGCTGCGTTGAGGCGTCCATCTTGATCCTAGCTGATTCCACGCCCATCGTACAAGGCCTGTGGACCTGCTGGCATTTGTTGAAAGCTCCCTCTCGCGGCACCCCATTAATAATAAAAACCCAGAGAAGGCAGTGTTAATTGTTACCATGCACTGTGGCTCTGGCATTCCTATAAATCAACTAGCTAATTGCAACAAATTGTGGGCTGACATTAAGCTATGATTCCGAACTGGCAAATATTCATCAACATTGCAACTAGCCCATAAAACACTGAGCCGGCCATTTCCCAGGCTTCGCATACATCTCCCATCTTACGCCCCATTATTTATGGATCTTGCTTGTCCTCAGCGTTTTAAGTGCTCCGAGTGAGTGAATGAGATGCCACGGTGTTTATTTATTTCCCGACTTTAGCCCTGGCGTTGGCGGCGTGACCGGTCCCGGGCCTTGTCCTTCTTGTTACCTTGCGAAGGCCCCGTGCCGCCGTCGTTGCCCTATCGATTTGCCTGTTTGCTGTCACAACTGACTCCCCCCTCAGGCGTTGTTGCTATGCAAGCACACGGGAAACAGCTACTCCTCCGCGCGCGCTTCCCCTCGGCCCTGTGATCGGTTGACTAGAGCTTTGCGTCACCGACAGTGGCCACTGGCTTCATATTTAATGTGGAATTTAGACAAAGGGGCAGGTTTTGTATTGAGTTAACCTACGCCTGAGTGGAAACATTTGTCTGTCGGATCAACTCACCGTTTGATAAAATATTCATTCCGTATGGATTAGTTAAGCTAGTTCCACCTATGTTCATTGACGGGACCTGTGACAGTCAGTCAGTGCGGATTTCATATTCAGGCACATGCATTGGTAAAGTTTTTTTTTTTCACCGTCTCGCCCATTCAGTTCGGACGCTTGAACAGGACACGCGCACACAGTGTTGGGGCAGGAGAATAGTAGCATTTTCCTCAGGTAGGCACCAGAAGCTTTAGATGTCACGGCAAAGGTCAGCCACTGATTTGTTATGTGAGCGTTCTTGAGGAATTTTGATGTGCATCGATCATTCCAACAACCTAACATGCACATAGATCAATGGTGTGTGTTAATAGTGCCCCCCGCCCACACACACACACACACATACTGTACACCACATTATACAACCCCCCCAACAAATATCTTCTATTTTTAACCCCTCTTCCACCCCTTCATCCTGTCCTCCACTGTAGAGATCCCAGCCAGCTGATAGATCACAATAGCTGGCAAAGCCTTTTTGGGTGGATAAAGGGGAGTGGGTGGGGGAGGGGGAAAAATCCCTTTTGACACTCTTTAACGTTGATGGCTTATTACCACGTTCTCTGATTCGGCTGGATGTGTTCAAGGATCTTCTGGGCGGCGGAAAAGGTCAGCTGCTTTTAGTTGTGCTCCGCCAGAATACTAATACTGTCCTTATTCAAATGATCTGCTCCGGCGCTTATTAAATTGATGGCCTGGCGTTCTAATTTAATAGTGTTGCAGCCACAGCTGCAGTCGGCAGTGAATTAGGTGCTTCTGAGGCAAAGTTCAAGCAGGAGCCCCTGCTTTTGGGGATGCATTTTCCCACTGAATTAGCAGTCAGTGGCCGTGCACAATTAGTTAGCTCAAATCAGGAAAATCTTGTCATTTAATAAGGTGCCCCCCCACCCGTATCCCCTCTTCTTTCTCTCTCTCCCTCCTTCCCCTGTTCTCTTTCTTCCTCTCCTGAATCCTTACATCCTTAGATTTCCAGTCCCGCTGTCCTGTCCGTCCCTCTCCGCCCATTCCTCCACTCCACTTTACATAAACAGAGGGAATTGATTCATTAAGTGCTGTGCTGTTAACGTCGTTTAGTGTTTTTGTGGGGGTTTTTTGTTTAACGGGGACTCTGCTGGTGTGTCTGTCGGAGCAGTGACGGGACAAATCCTACCGTTTTACCCATTCAATACACACAGCGACTACATATTAATATAATTGATATATTTTGATGTGATAAAGAAATGTTGATTTGACATATTCAAAGGATTTTTCCTCTTTGTATTGGAGACAATGTTGATGTGATATCCTGGTTCCGCTCAGTAACTTCCAAAATACTGGCTGTACCAAGAGATGATAATATTGCCATGTTGTGAGTCCAAGCATCGGTAGCAAATGGCTTATGAATGTCAAAAGTATGTATAGTTTCCGTATCCCAGACAATTTTTCTAAACAATTAAATAATTTCAAATCCATTTAAACTGTTTGATGTGTAATACCAAGCGGGACACCAAAAGTTTGGATGTGAGGTGGAGCAGAAAGTGAATTCACATTGCGGTCCTCGATGTGTTTTCACTAACATTCAAATTCTGGAAATCCTTTGATTCCTCGTTCTTTGTTGTGATTGGCTGCTCTCTGCTTGTCGGCGTACCGGCCCGAAAGCCCCAAACTGCACTGCTCACTGCTTCAATATCAAGTCATGACCACTGACCTAAGGTCAGATCGTCCTTTTACCTCCCCATTGTGACCGGAAGGCAATGGAAAATGTATGCTGATCTCAGATCAGCACGGGTGCCCCCCTCAGGCCTTGTCTTTCCCCTGCTCCCTTCCTGTGCCCTGAGCATATTGACAGGTAATGGGGCCTGGTCCTGTTGTCCACTGGGCTATAAATAAGAGCAGTGGCTCTCTATCAGTGCTGACAGAGCACCGGACCCACCTAATAGACTTCACCGACACCAGTCAGCCAGTCAGCATTGTTGTTCTCAGATTTATGTGACCTTGATTCAGTTTAGTGCAGTGATTTGTTTATTGGCACTTATTTTGATACATGTGGAAGTGTGTGTTAAAAGCCATGCGACAGACAGGGAGGCAGGGAGGACACGATGGAAGGAAGGCGGAGTAGCGGGAGACGGGGAGAGGCGGGGGGGGTGGGGGAGAGAGGGAGCAAACCAGAGGTGCAGGGACAGGGACAAGGAAAGAGGGAGCGTGGAAGAATGGCGGGATAAAGAGAAGTGTGAGAGGCGGAAACGGAGTGATGGAGAGGTGGGGACCTATGGGAACGCACGATTACCTGCTACATCAATTACAAAGCCTGGTTGCTGATGTCCTTTTTTCTGCCTTATACTGTGCGGACCCCCTGCATGTCGACAAACAAAGGGCAAATACATAGAGACAACGTGGTGTTGAGTAGAGTACAGTGGTTTAAACGGGCCTCCTGAGACCTGGCTGTGCAAGGAGGGGAGTCGTGGTGTGTCTCTGTTAGGGTGAGAGAAGTGTCTCTGATCTGCAGCACTGGGATCAATAGGAAAAAGGACCTTCTGCTTTAGACAAAGTGATTTAGTCTGTCTGGCAAAACCCAGAGGATTTCGTGAACTGGGCGAATTCCTCTTTGCGTCGAACCCCCGACATGACTGAAATAGGGGGAAGAATTTGGCCGGCGCACCGGATCTAGAATGGCATTCGTTTGAGCGTTGACGGGGAAGGGTTTGGCTGTGGCACAGGCGGGAAGACACCGGGCCAGAGCCTGAGGCGGCCAGCTGTCAGCTCAGTCGTCCGCCTTCTCTGGGGGGGCGACTGTCAATCACAAGCCTTTCATATCCCTCGCTCATTGATGCTAATTGCTATTGTCAACCCCAGAGACCCAGAGGATGCTAACGCTAACTCCACTGCCCTTATTGTGGGCAGAATTCGCCTCCAAAACATGATGAATAACAGAAATTCAGAGGCTGGAATCAAAGGTGATTAGGGCGGTGCATTAATGAGGCATTAGGAATATGAAAGGCGCGATCACACAATCAGCCAAACGGCCGTGTTCAAGCCTTCTGAGCCCGAGACACCAAGAAGAGAACGGTGTTGAGGGGCAGGACGGAATTACGCGCAAAGCAATAGACCTAATGAAAAACAAGATGGATGACACCAAAAGACCATGGACCGGATTATTAATTGTTGGCCGTCCCTTCCCAAAGATAATGATGGGACGTATCCGGGTGAATTTGTGCAGAATAAATTTTGTTTGGACACATTATTTATTGTGCTCCTCGTTGTCTGTGAGGTGCTGTGTTTGGAATAGTGAGGCTTTAAGTAATGGCCTCCGCCAGATAAGTCCTCACATTAATTCCAGCGCCAGCTTGTCCCTCCCTGACACCTTCCCTCTCAACCCTCTCCATCCTCCATTACCTCAGACAGAGATGGGAGGGGCGTTTCGGCGGGGTGGGGCGTGTCGTCAAATAGCCCTCAGGTTCAATATTGTGAGCTTTGTGTTCTCAGTTGATCAATTACAGAATTCCTGCGAAAGGTAAAGCAAGAACAACAGGAACAAACTGGTGTTTTGTTGAAGTCAATACCTATTGGGCTTCCCCCGCATGCTCTACATGATGACCAGTGACCGCGCAAACGTCCTGTTATTAGTACCACATCAAGACAAGCATCCATCAAGGCAGTAATGAGTCTAACCAATCGGAATGCAGGCATTATAGGTCCTGTATTAGTGGGTTCTGCTGGTCTACGGCGCCGCCTTTTAGCGGCGCGTCGAATGTGGTCGAATTCTCATGGCGATGACGACTGTTCTGTCGCCATGTAGGGCCGGCTGGCCAAAACAACGGGACGCCGTGCAAGGTAGACGCGCGACCCCAAGAGCACGCGACGGCCGCCGGCAGGGGGGTGCACGGTCCAGTCTCCCCGTATTGTGGAAGTATGAAGGGGCCGCATTATCAAACGATAACAGCCCTCGCCCCCCCCCCCCCCCCCCCCCCCCCCCCCCCCCCCCCCCCCTCTCCAGCTCCGTCCCGTCACCCCATTACAGCCCATAAATCAGGCCACTGGTGTCGTGGCGGTTGGAGGCGTGGTAGCCGTGGCGACGCGGAGGATCCCGGCATGGGTGTGAAATCACTTGACCCCCGGCATTAACCTTTCTGGAGTGAATGGCCACTCCTCTCTCGGCAGCCGGGAACAAAAGAGGCCTGGTATTGATTAAACTCCACCGCTCGTACTTGATATTAAACACTGGCTTAGGTGCCGGTTGCCCCCCCGCCACTCCCCTTCTTTATCTTAGACTCTCCCTCTCTTCTTCTCTCCCTCTCTCTCTCTATCTGTCCGTCCCGTCTCATTCCCGCTCTCGCCCTCCGTCTTTCTCCCTGAGCAGTCTGGGGTGAGTGGTGGTGAGAGAGTGCCGGTTACGGAGGAGGAGCCTAAGAGGGTTAGGGTTCAGGTCTCTGGTGGGATCAGTGTTTTGTCATCTGGGCTGTTGTTTACTTTCTCTCTCTCCTCCCTGCATCTCCTCCCTCCGTTTCCTCCCCCCTCCTCCAGATCGATGTGAGCGGACTGACCGTGATGCTCTACGAGAGTGTGAATGTGTCTGAGGCCACAGGCTTTGACCCAGCTAAAGTATTGTTCCCACGTCCCCTGATCTAGTCTTTACTCTGTGCTGTTGCTGTGGATCCCAGTCGAGTCACGGCCAAGATAGTAAGTTGCTCTCCTGAATTTACACATCACAAATCAAGCCTGAGCCACGTTCTGTGTGCCAGTGTTAAATTCAATCAATTTGAAACTAATTTTGATTTTTCAGAAGAGGTTGCCACTCACTACAAGGCTTGTGTTAGGGAGAGCACTAAGATGTGACCAAAGCACTTCAGACGAGCACATGGTTTTCGAGCATGAAGTATTGTGTTTAGATAACCTTTTTAGGCAGTGCTTCCATCTACAGTTTCAGTGTTTTAAAAATGCCCTGTTGAATTGCTTTTCATTGAAGTGTTCAATTAATAACACAGAACAATGTCAGGAGAATAAAATAATGCTGCCTACTTGTTTAAAGTGCCTTGTACCAGTGGCCATTTTTCATTTAGTTAAGGCTCGTTTCAAAATATATTCTAAGAATACATTTTATTTAGACTCATGCATTTTCTGGCATTTAGTCTGCTTCTATCTAACAATGCTCAAATGAAGTTTGGGTTAATTAAATTATTATCTATGGTAAAAAAAATGCATTGAGTTTGTGATTGTATTCTTAAACCCATTTTGAATGTGATGAACATAAAAACTACAGGAAAATACTCATTGATGGGTAGTGCACTCCGAATTCCCTTCGTTTGTTTTAAATTGTACTGACTAAACTAACACTCCAAAAAGCAGAAATGAATTTCTCTGAAGGTCTTGAATTCAATCTGTACAGGTCCTTCTGATCAGTTTCGGCTTTCCACGGTGATGTGACATCATGCAATAAAACTGGGTCACAGACCGTAAATAGTTCCTGAAAAATAGTTCCCTGACAAAAACATTATGTTTTTAGAGCACTCCGGGACGAGAAGGTCCTGTACAGAAATTCTTGATTATTATTTTGCTTTAGGTTAATATATATTTACTTTAATGGATGTCAGGTTTTTAATTGTTTCACAGAAATTGTATAATGTGGGTTGATCTCTGCAACAGGGCTTCTGATAGCAATATGTCGTGAATGTATCAATAATATTTATGTTCCCATTTTACATTGCTATGCTACCACATAATATCTTCATACTTGATTACCAATTTAATCTGCAATCCACTGAGACAATATTTTGGATGAAAGTAAAATCACTATCACATGAATCCCATGTCTAACCTCCTTCACAGTAAAACACATTTAGAGGCCCACCGGATTTTAACAAGGACCACAATTGAAATAAGTTGCTTTGATTATCTTTGATAATAATTTGTTTTTAAATTTGAAACAAGATTCCCTCTCCTGTGTTTCATTGTGTTTGTATCAGACAGGTTAGGAGATGTGCCCAGGAAGGAGGTGGTCTTCATGTGCACAGGACTATTCTTCACACAACTGCATTTCGTGTCTTTGTTTTCTCGTGCACGGCCAGCTGTGGCAACTGTGCACGCGTTTACGTATGTCCAGTGTATTATATAAACGGGTTATTTTGTCCTGGACAATCTCCATTGCTTCTACAGGTTGAGGCTGATTTCTTTTCTTGCAACATGCGTGTCAGCACATTTTGAGGGGGACGTATCTGTTTTCATCTGTCCCCCTCTTGGACGCGCGTTGCGTTGGACTATACGCGGACGCCTGCCATTGGCTTCCAGAAAGAGACCGTCTTTCCTCTGGCCTAATTGTTGTTCCTTGAAGAGGGGAGGGGGGACTGTCAGGTCTTCGTCACGTCCCGGCGGCCCAGTAAATAGACCGTGTGAGTGAACCCCCTCCTCAATGACGGCCCAATAGCCCTCTCCCTCTGTCCCTCCCTCCGTCACCCCCATCCTCCTCCCCCTCCACGGCACTCCGGCATTTTTCCCTTCCTTTATTTATCTCTACTCTGTCATGTTCTTCACACGAGTAGAAAATAATTAATTACTGCGCCCAGTGATGATTTATGATATTACTGACATAATTAATGATACACATCAATTTTCCTGCTTAATTGAAGGGGGCTGCAGAGCTGTCCTGGTACTCTGAAAGGGTACAGCCTGGAGAACATAGTTCCATAGTTTCCACCATCCCTCTGTTCCCTCTTCCTCCCCTCTTACTTGATGCCGGTCTGACTGACTGTGTGTGTGTGTGTGTGTGTGTGTGTGTGTGTGTGTGTGTGAGCGTGTGTGTGTGTGAGCGTGTGTGTGAGCGTGTGTGTGTGTAGTGCATCTTGCTCAGCAGATCCATATTCCATGTGCTTGTTTCCTCATGTTAATTTGCATGCATAGGTTTCCTGGCGTGGGTGTATGTTAGCACACTACATAATGTGTACGTGTGGGTGAGTGTGAAGGTATAGGTAAAGGTACACAGTGATATATGATTCATGAAGACGCGTGTGAGGCATATGTAATTCCAGCTCTACCCCCAAGACTAGACAACAGGGTGAAACATGAATATTTGATTTGTATGGTGAAGGTATAGGGTCTGTTCTATGTACTGCATTTTAAACAGTCAACTCCTACAGATCCTTTGAGATTGCTCGTCGAAATGTCTATGCTCGGATTTAGAAAAATGTTCTCGTGTCGGATATTATCAGGGATTGTTCTGTAATGAAGCATGAGACTTTGTGTTTTTTTTCTTTAATGATTTCTAATGCCGTGAACTTCGACAATCAACACTTTGTTTATTCTTGTGGAATGTTTGGAAGACACGCTGTTTCTGCAGAAATGCAATATTATGTATTATTTATGATATAAACACATACTGAGAGTCATGTCGTAGTTGGCCACAATTATCACATCACTTTTCCAAGGTTTTATACACTCTAAAAAGTATAAAATATATTATTAATGAAATATATGGCTTCATGTAGTATGCAACTGGCCACAGAATATGAAAACCAGAAGTGAAGGTTACTCCTATGAAAAGTTATGTTGATTTTTTTTTCTCCAAGCGGGGACCTGGGAGTTTGTTATAAAACCTGCCAAACCTCAATTTCAATCAAACAGCTTCGGAAAACGGCTCAAGGCGTACTTGGACAAATCAACGTTTCTTAACAAAGACACATCAGCCAAGTAACAAGATAAAATTGATTTGGGTCACAATGAGAGTGTTGTGTGAGTGAAAGGGACATTTAAAGAGAGAGAGTGTAAAGGAGAGGCCGACAGTGAAGGAGAGCGAGGGTACGAGAAAGAGAACTGACCTCAAGTGCCGCAAAGTCCATTGGAGCGTTTCACACCGGCTTCGTGCGGTTTTCCCCGTCGGACGGGAGATCAGGTAGTTTAGACTGGCTGACTGTGTCAACACACGGAATGTGGAGGGGGGGATGGTGCTCACTGGATTAGTCTCCATAGAAACGGAAAAGTATCCCTGTTTGCAGACTGACACATTCTGCTACATGTGAAAGTGATTGACAGGCCCGTTCCTGTGCAGCTGACCCATAGAAATTAGCGCGTAAGCATTATCAACCGCTACTGCTCTGAGGGGGACTCCATGCCTTTAAAGTGCTCTTGTAAGTGCTTCTCTGGCATTTGCATAAGAAACATTGCATGTTTTTTTTGGGGGGGGGGGGGGGTTGTGTTATGGGTAGCCTTCATATCTTTAGCTTGAAGTCTCTTTGTGATCAAGGGGAGGAGGGTTTTTGCCAGAGGAGAGAAGAACTTAATTTCCAAAGCCCTGAAGATGAGAGAGTAGCTGAGGGTGTAAGTTCACCATCCAGCCTCACACAGGCAGGCAGTGGAGAAAAGTACAGTGTGTGTGTGTGTGTGTGTGTGTGTGTGTGTGCGTGTGTGTGCCTGCGCCTGCGTGTGTGTGGGTGAGCACAAATGAGGGGGAAAAAAGCCTGGATGGATGCATTCCAAGATGAACCTTTTTTAATTCTGCAAGTGAAGACAGTTTAACACTGACAGAGGCTTGATTAAAACAATGATACATCAGACATTGTGTTAAGTTGAGTCTGTGAGCCCATAATCCATTACATGTTTATGTAGCCTTATGTATGTTCTGGTCTATGGACGGTTTACATGTGACATGTGGACATTGAAGGAGGAAGAGTCTTGGTTCACTACAGCCTATTTATTCGGGTCACTGGGGTCTGAATGAAGTGCTTCCTAACCCGACAGTCGTGGTGGACTGACTTCATTCCCGGAGTGACAATAGAGGGCTTTAGTGGTTACCAAGCCATGTGACACTGCACAGGGCCCAGCTCTGGAGACAGAACGACGGGATTCGGTTCTGAATGGGTGATGAGGAGTACGGTGGATGTTGTTTCTATCCTGGGCAGTTTGCGGTGTGTGTTTGGTTCCATGTATTACGTAGTTGTATGTGATTAGAATTGTAAATCTAATCAAGTCAAGATACACAGTTAACGGGTTTGGGTGTGTGTGGGTGTTGAGTGTCATATTACTGAACTTATTTTATTATTGCTTAACTTAAAATGTATTCATTTTAAACCCATTTTACCTGTGTATTTTACTATCAGCAAAGATCAACAATCATTATTATGGTTTCTATCAAATGTTTGGTTTTATTGTACCAGCTCAGACGCACCCCGCACGCACGCACGCACACACACACACACA
>JACXGJ010012215.1:0-18337 GCA_016801105.1 Esox niger | reverse complement strand
GTCAGGGGGCTGAGGCTACGTCAGGGGGGATGAGGCTATGTCGGGGGGCTGAGGCTACGTCAGGGGGCTGAGGCTACGTCAGGGGGGATGAGGCTACGTCGGGGGGCTGAGGCTATGTCAGGGGGCTGAGGCTAAGTCAGGGGGCTGAGGCTACGTCAGGGGGCTGAGGCTACGTCGGGGGGAACTACTTGCCACGGCTGTGGGGCCACTATGCCTATCCACACACACACCTGCATAGTATCAGGAAGCAGGGTTGCTGGTGGTGCTGAAGAAACTGGTGTGAGCTGTGTTGCCGAATACAAGCACAGTGCCCCCCCCCCCCCACAATGTCCTCTCTAAACAGGAGAGAGGACATTGTGCTGACTATTGTAAGATAATAATACAAACTTCTACCTGCAGAGGTATAAGGGAAGGAGAGAGGGTGTTTGGTGAGAAAAGGGAGGAGGAAGGATGCTTTATTTTGGATGGTGGGCCTTTTTGTTCATAAGTAGAGACACTATTGGGTGGGGAAGGGGGAGAGGAGAAAAAGGACTGTAAGGTGGGGATGTTGACTTAGTCGAGAACAGAAACAGTGCTTCTTACATCAGGCAACGTTTGCCAAAGGGGCTTAGCTGTATAACGACATGCTGATACAAGGTCTGTTTCGCTGGAAACTTCTGATTTTGGAGCTGATCCCAGATACGTGTTAGTCTGGGCAAATTCTACCGTGAGCTGCCCAACCAGGGCTGGGATGATGGACTGTAGGCCGATACCCAGACCAGTAGACTGGTATGACCAGGGTCAGAGTGATGGACTGTAGGACGGTATCCAGACCAGTAGACTGGTATGACCAGGGTCAGAGTGATGGACTGTAGGACGGTATCCAGAC
Source organism: Esox niger (assembly GCA_016801105.1). Classification (NCBI taxonomy): domain Eukaryota; kingdom Metazoa; phylum Chordata; class Actinopteri; order Esociformes; family Esocidae; genus Esox; species Esox niger. The sequence continues at coordinate 17,469 of JACXGJ010012215.1, read as the reverse complement.
CAGTAGACTGGTATGACCAGGGTCAGTGGGATGGACTGTGGGACTGTATCCAGACCAGAAGACTGGTATGACCAGGGTCAGTGGGATGGACTGTGGGACTGTATCCAGACCAGAAGACTGGTATGACCAGGAGAGTAAATTCAGATTTGTTTGCTAACTTCAATAGTGGTGATTTTTTTTAGTAATGGACTAAATGCACCCAGAGGTCTCTGACATCTCCATCAGCATCCTTGAAATCTAGGGTGGTGCAATTGACAGCAAGCCATGTTGTTCTTAATCATACAGGTGTAGGGTTAGGACGATCCAAGAGCTGAGATCGAATAGCTGTTGTATGTGTGTGTTTGATTGTGTAGGTAGGTGTTTGTTTGTTTGTGTATGTGTGTGTCTGTTTGTGTATGTGTGTGTTAGTTTGTTTGTGTATGTGTGTGTCTGTTGTGTATGTGTGCGTTTGTTTATGTAGGTGTGTGTGTTTGTGAATGTCTGTGTTTGTTGGTTTGTGCATGTGTGTGTTGGTTTGTGTATGTGTGTGTTTGTTTATGTAGGTGTGTGTTTGTGTATGTGTGTGTTTGTTTATGTAGGTGTGTGTTTGTGTATGTGTGTGTCTGTTTGTGTATGTGTGTGTTTGTTTGTGTATGTGTGTGTTAGCTTGTTTGTGTATGTGTGGGTATGTTTGGTTGTGCATGTGAATGTTTGGTGGTGTATGTGTGTGTTTGTTTGCGTATATGTGTGTTCGTTTATGTATTCGTGGACCACGTCCATTTTTCTGGGATGTGGACACAGAGAAACTTGAAGCACCACTCACTCCAGCCCTGATGATGTGCATGGACTCTGCCAGTCCGGCTCTCCGTTTCCTGTAGTCCACCATCAACTCGGGAATGTGATCATCTCAAGGTTGTTGGTGATGATGTTATATCACAGTGGTGTGGTCTGGATACGGCCGGCGTGCTGTCAGCTCGACAGCCGCGACGCTCAGGAGGTAGTGGGCAGTGTGAGCCAGCCCCAGGAAGAACTGCTGTGCTGGCATAACACTGGTCTGAATGAAGGTCCAGAGAACCACGGGCTGGAGGGTGGAGGGTGGAGGCAGGCGACTGGCGTCTCTCTCCCCCACTTCTATACCCAGGTCCCAGGGTGTGTCCAACGGCCACACATTAAATCAGAGGGATATCTAGGCTTTGGTCATTGTATGCTACTGGTTCCCCTGGACCGAGAGTCTCTGTATATAAAAATGAGAACAGGTCCCTGAGGTTCTGCCGCTCAGGAAGTATAATGCTGTCGGAAAGGAAACAGTAACATAGTTAGGTTTCCTTGCCAAAGGCAAAGCAAGACTAGATTTCTCTCATATTCTTATTAGGTGGACATGCATCTAATGGGATTTAGGGGGATCATCTGGTAGTGAAAAGCGCATAGAAGCAAAATAAAATTCACTCAGTATCTCTTAAACCATTACACTAGGGAGACCAAATCAACATTATTTAGCATGTTTAGGCTATCTCAGCGAACATTTCTGAAACATGATTATGACTTAGTCCATTTGCATGTTGTCTATGATTACATGAATGCTAATTAGCATGAATAAATCCTTAAACTGTATCTCTTGAACTGTTCCAGTTTGAGAGACTAAAACAAGTTATTTTAATATATTCAGTATTTTTTATTTTGTATAATTTATGACCATTTTAATCAACGTTATTTCCATAGTTATCATTTATTAACCTTAAAACTGTTCAAGCTAGAGAGACCAAAGCAGATTTGTTTCACCTGTCTCGCTATTCCAATGTAAAGCAATTATTGACTATTTCTAAACAAGTTGGCATAGTTTGAATAATTAGCATTAATTAACATTAAAACAGTACCCCTTAGGCCGTCCAAGCCAAGGTGACCAAACCAACATTTTGGGAAAGCAGAGTATCACTTTGCTTGTTGTAAACCTTTTTATTCATGAAAACATGCTGGCAATCACACAAAATTTACCTCTGTAAATGTATTTTTGTAATTCTATTTTACAATGCTGTATACACATTAGTAGAAGAAAACAGAACATACTGAACTCAGGTTTTATCTGATGCATTGCTGTCTTTTAGCTGTTGGACAGAAAAGGCATCCTTATGTGTTTATACTGTGTCATCACTGAATCAAATGAAACCACTTTTAAATGTGAAAATGTATGCCCTTTCCACATGAGCAGTTGTCACAAGTATTGATCCGCTTTTGGTAGTGATTATGAATCAAGCCCTAAACACACAAATCTGAACAGAGTAGTAACCCAAACCAGTAGGATTTTAATTCCTGGTTAACTCAGATGCCTGTTAAGGAAGATAAAGCAGCTTGTTTAACTGCTACTTCCACCATCAGTTGGATTACACAATTTGATCCAGGCAGAGGGACACACTAACAATAAGCCTGAAAAACGAGACAGAGCTTGTGAGAACAAAGTTTGTCAGAGAGTGATAAGAAGTGAGAGAAAGACAGAGAATTAAGTTCGAGAATGAGAAAGTATGAGAGAGCGAGAGCAAGTCAGAGTTGGTTAACTAGAACAGCAGCCCTATCATCCCAGCCCCCTGGGCTCAGAGAACACACTTTACAAGCATTCTCAAGGGCTCCTGGTATTCAGTTCCTGGTGGTTGGTTACACACAAACAAACAGGTCGGACACACACACACGCACACCCCCCCCCCCCCCCCCCCCCCCCCCCCCCCCCCCCCCCCCCCCCCTTCGTCCCACCTCTTCTCCCCCCTCCAACTACCCCCACACCCCCCCGCCCCGTCCCATTCTATCTCCTTACTACTCCCAGTAGGCAAAAATGTCATGAAACCTGACGGCCCCCAGACCCACAGGCACACACCCAGCCTCCTACTTGGCCCCCCACCTCCCCTTCCCCCTGCAGTTGTCTGAATGGCAGGTATAGGGTGTCGGGATGGCGAGCTTACGGGAGGCCACGGGCAATGTGAGCACGGCTGCCGGCTCCCAGCGTCGACACGGTAAACCGATCCGGGGGGCCGACTGTGGGACTGACGGGGGAAATGTCTGACACACACACACACACACACACACACTGCGGCGGGAGGGAGAGTGCTGGCGGAACGCCGCTCACACGGAGATTGAGTTACCGCTGAATTAGATCTGAGCTGTGGGAACCAGCACCTTCTCACACAAACACACACACACACACACACACACACACTTGCTTACATATACACATGCTTACCCAAACACACACACACATTCAGACACTCGCGTACGTATCCACACGCTCACACACAATGCCCACACACGCTCTCCAACAGATGCACACTGCCGTGCACACAAGCATACATACACACACACACACACACACACACTTACTGTTCATTCACACACCTACACACATGCTCACATTATACTCTCCAGCAGTACACATAAACAGACACAGACACACACACACAAGCTGTGTATAAACATTACTCAGACTGAAACACAGTGTATACACACACAGGATACACACACACACACACATAAATCACAGACACATACACACATACACACCTTCATGGCCGGGTGCACACCGACCTGATATTATAAAATGACTTCAGTTCCAGCATTTGAACACAGGTGTTTTTTGACCTAAATATTTACAGTGAATTAGTCGTTGCAATGACGCACTGTTTACCGACAGTGCAAAACTGTAACGAAACGTGCTGTGAAACCCGAACGACTCTATAGTTGACTTCAGGTATTCATATACAAAACCATTAAAAGCGTACATATCACTGGTCTACCTAAACATGTCACCATTGCCAATCGTGGCCAATGGATTTGGAACATAGGTTTCAATGGCGTTCTTTGTTGTATTGGTACTGTAAAGGGTCAGTGTGGAAATACGTATAAATGCAGCAAAGAACGGGCAATGTGATAAACAATGTCAAAAGCATTAACAACATGTGATGACATAATATTAGTGAATAAACTTAGAGGAAAACAAAACCCAACAGTTTCATTAAACTCTCTGATAAAATAGTTTATTCACAAAATTCACAAAATGTCATTCACAAAATTCCCAGATTGTATTTGTAAGCACCTGCAATTTGATTGGTTGATGCAACCTTTTTTTATACAGTAATTTGGCATTGCAGCAGCATGGACTGACTTTATGAGCTGAGATTCTACTAAAGGAAATGTTGGTGGGACGTTTTTTATTAAAAGTTTGAAACTCACCTGAAGGACTGTAATCATACTGGACAAGTGTTAAAACAGTTTATGATCGCTGACACAGTGTTGTTGATATAAAATCGTGTTAACACATAAAGTGACTCAATTTGAGATCAATCATTGTTGAAAAGAATTCACATCAAATCTCGATCCGTGTTTTTCAGAACGCATGTGGAAGACTGTGAGAACAAGTGTAAGAAGATTCTATAGACTGTAAAATCTAGCTTCATGGCCTCAACACACAACGCTATGCCAGGTCACGTCCTGGTGTGGCCCGGTCAAAGCGAGGACTTCAATCCAGTTGAGATGACGTGTAAAGAGCTGAAAGCTGCTGCTCGCCCGAGGTCCCCATCCAACTTGACAGAGCTTGAGCAATTTTGAGCAAGAAGAATGTCCAGATGTGCAAAGCTGTTCGAGACATGATAGTGGAAACACTGGAATACCCCAGTAGATGCCCCCCGTACCTTGAGAACCCCCACAGTCTCCGGTACAGACGGTAGATTTTGATGTCAGATCTCTGGCAACGACTGGTTTAGCTACTGTGCACTTTAGGAGAGGGTGGTGATGAAGAGGTGGAGGCGTCCTCAGGAGTGTGAGTTGTGTCGGGGGTTGGTTGTCAGGTGGGCAGCAAGCTCTGGCCTTGACTTTCAGCCAGAGAAAAGAAGAGCAGAAAGAAAACAACAAAACAAGCAGGCAAACTCTCAACAACTAAATTGCCCTCCAGCTTTCTCATGCTAATGTCCTGTCTGATCTGTATTTGTCTGCACTGAGAGCAGTAGAGACCCATAAACCTTTGCCAGATTCAAAGCCCAACTGCCTACCAGTCAGTGAGTGTCTCCCCCCAGCGTTTACCTAGTTGCGTCCACTTTCTCCCAGCTTGGCCAATCCTGCCTCCCCCACTATCACCTCCCCCCAATCCTGCCTCCCCCACTCAACCTGGCCTACGCAGTGCTGCCTCCCCTAAGCTAGCCTGCTCCAGCTCAGTTTGGCCCCCGCGTTCTCCCCCAACCCACCCTCCTCCATCCCAGCCTGGCCGGATGTACCAAGCCCAACAAAACCGCCATTTCCCATGGACTATTGCTCCACCAATGGACGAAACGTTCCAACCATATAGAGATTCTTTTCACAGCCTTCACAGTCTTTCTACTTAATTTTTTCTTTCTTGTGCGCTCTCTCATTCTCTGGTGGCGTTCGCCATTGGTTCTCCTCTGCCTATGTGACAAATGTACAGGCGTTCATGTAAAACTAGAGAGTACTTTCAAAAGTCAGCGTTGACCGAAGCAGAGATCTAAACGGGGCAATGGCATTCATTAAGAAGGAGAAACGTGTTTGGGTTACGTTTACGGCATGAGTTGTAACTGGGTTTAGAGTCCGGGCTTGGCCTGACGTAACCAGTTAGGGTTTGGGTTAAACGTAACCATGTAAGGTTTGGGTTAAACGTAACCATTTAAGATTTGGGTTAGACTAAACCATTTAGGGTTTGGGTTAAATGTAACCAGTTAGGGTTTGGGTTAGATAAAACCAGTTAGGGTTTGGATTAAACAGGACCAGTTAGGGTTTTTGGTTAGACGTAATCAGTTAGTGTTTGGGTTAGACGTAACCAGTTAGGGTTTTTGGTTAGACGTAACCAGTTAGGGTTTGGGTTAGATGAAACCAGTTAGGGTTTGGGTTAGATGTAACCACTTAGGGTTTGGGTTAGACGTAACCAGTTAGGGTTTGGGTTTGGCATAAGGGCTACATTAAGATTAAACATTATCGTTGGGTTGTTAACGTTGAGATGAAGTTTAGCATAAGGTTTATGGTGCGATTTAGGATTAGTAAAGGTAGTATTTCTTAAGGGCAGTCAACTGAGGTGTCCCCATTTAGATATCTTCTCTCTGGGTTGTGGAGCGGAGCAAGAGCAAGGGAGAGTGTGTGTATGTGTGTGTGTGTGTCCAGGGGCTGTCAGTAGCTGCAGCTGTGACCACATGATCACCTGTGTCCCTTTAATGTAAACCCCACAGTTTAGATTGTAATACGAGGGCCAGGCCGAAAACCATCAGACAATGTGTTGAAGAGATAGAAAACAAACTTCCACCATGGACTCAGGATCCAGTTTCAGTTTTAGCCATTTACGGGCGTATGCACGCAAACGCACGCGCGCGCGAAATCCCTTCCTCACTCACCACCGGGGCGGTGGGTCGGAGCCTGGGAACACGCTGAGAGAGGGTCCTATGTCAATAAGGAACAGTGGTGGGTCACAATGGGGTTGCCTTGGACAACACCGCTGACAGACACCCACACAAAGAGCCTGAATGGACTCCCCCGCCATTCTCACACACACCGAAGAATGGGCTAGTGTGTGGCTGTGGGCTGCTAACTGTTTGATGAGTGTTTGCGTGCGTGCGTGCGTGCGTGGGTGAGTGTACACCACACACCGGGTACACCTATGATGGACGTGCATGTTGCGTGCACCTACTAAACACAAATCAGTAATTTCTGAACAAAAACAAGACAAGAACGTATTAATGTCAAAATGATAACAGTAGAACTAGGGGTCAAATGCAGCAAATGATTATAAACGGAATTTGGCGGGGTCGTGTTGGCAAGTTGTCGTGTTTGCAAATTGTCGTGTTTGCAAGGTGTCGTGATTTCAAGTTGTTGTGTTTGCAAGTTGTCGTGTTCGCATGGTGTGGTGTTTTCGAGGTGTAGTGATTTCAAGGTGTAGTGTTTGTCATCTGAGTACGGTCTGAAAGCTCCCTGGTTCTAATCCCCCTACTCCCAAGGTGAAAGCTATGTCACTCTGATGGTTAACGCTTATTGCTCATCCTCAAACCTGTAACTATTTCCCCAGTCTGGTTAAACAGAAGTACAATGAAGACATTTTAAAAAATCATAGCATGCCATTGCTTCTGTATCCACAACAATTACATTAAATATTGTGTAACCCAAACAGCTGTCTAATGATACACAACCTGAAGATCTGTATCTACTGTATGACTGCAACCAATACTGAGAAGTCTATGCTAGAGATTGGTTGACTTACAGTAACCAATAATTTGCCCTCTATTTGCGTGCAGCGTCTGGCAGAATATAAAGGGTAGTGCTGCCATCTAGTGGTGCGGTTTAGAAATAGTTATTTTCTCTCCAATCCAGCCACTAGATGGCAGTATTGTTTCTAATTGGATGACAGGGCTGCACACTTAAATACGAGATTATCTCTTTGTCTGGAAAAATACATTGAAAATATAGGGAGCAATATTTTTCTTAATCACTACAATTAGTGTATAATGACTAGGGCTTCCGTCACTTTCCCCCAAATCCCAGATTAATAATTTACAAAATCAAATTAGAAAAAGCAGTAAATTCTGAAAACACCATTTTTGGAAAACCAGGGCATTTTGAGAATGCTCCCAATATGTTGCTTTCCCTGCCTTTAATGAAAATATGATATATGTTGATATGGTGAGATGATGTATGACAATATGATAACATTTGTAATAATGTCTCAGTTGGTTATTGTAGTGAATACCTTCTCTTTCCACATCTAAAGATAGTTTAGGTAAGAATGAAGTATTAGTAATGACAGGACCCAAGAGGATACCTTGATGTTATAACCTTTGTGCACATCCCTTTATATCTCCCATTATGGAGACTTTGTGTGCAAGTTTTCATTGATGGATGACATCCACCATTTTAATGTAGTTAAAGTGGAATTATGCCGAATTCTATATGTAATATCAGAACATATCCCTAATATACTGCAATATACTGAATGTATCAGTAGAATGACAGTGTTTTACAACATTTATTAACCTTTGGGGTGCATACAAAGGTGCATCCTAAAATGCCAGCTTCCAAAATATACTTTATAAGCCAATCAACCAGAAGTGATACTGAGTATTCCAAATCTGCCTTAAGGAGAAAAATGGCTTGAATGTGCACTGCTGTGGCTGTAATTCAGCTCATTTCCACAGGATGGGAGTCAATCAGGGATGTCTCCTTTAAGTCGGTTGGATTTCCAATGTCGTCTTCTTGGCCCGATTTGATACGGTTCCAGAAAGGAGTCAGAAGTCCCACCAGATTGGGTCACCAGCCACTCCCTAGCAAATGCACCATTTCATTTCGTTTTCAAAATGTTGACGCTGTATTTCAGGCATTTCGTGCTTTGTTTGTCAAGAACATGATGAAAGACGGAGGGGATGGTTCTGTTGGAGGATCTGGGAACCCACGGAGCCGTAGGTACCAGCTTAGACAGCTGGGCCAACATAGGATACAGCATGAAACAGTACTCAGCAAAAGCATTTAAATTAACACTTAAAAAAGTAGTGTAATCACATATTTTCAAGGCATATAACCTAGAGCAGTGGTATTCAAATCGGGACCACAAAGACAGTATCACAACACATTAGGGACATATTTAAACCAGGGACACCAGGTGCCGGCAATAAATTGAGGTAGAACAGAAAACCAAGTTGTTAAACAAAGATTTTGCTGCTTCTTCTTTGATTGAATAGTGATCAGCTCTCAAATGGAAGTGGAAATTCAAGCACTAGTACTTGATTATGCCACTAGCTGGGAGACATCAAGATAACTTGTCAGTGTTCACAAGTGGACAACCTGCACTAAAACATTTTGAAAGTACATGGTCTACTAACTCTCAATGATAGGTTGAGACAACTGATTTCCATGAAATATATTTATTTTCATCAGAGGCCCAAGTCTAGGTGGAGATGACTAGAAAGTGATATAACATCTGTAAAGAAATGAAACCAAGATCAAGTTTAAGTAATATCAAAGTTTTATTTCGAAAATGTATTATAGAGGAACAGTAGTAGTACAATTGGAACAGAAAAAAGGAGAATGTATTCATTTTGAAAACCTTGAAAAACGTAAAAAGAGTAACCTGACTTGTTTAATGTTGGGGGTAGAGCCCAGAAAGACCCATTTGTTTTGCATCACTGTAGTTTGAAAAGAGTTGAAAAATACACCTTTGAAAAGAGCTTTAAAAAAAATACAGCCAGAAAAAAACCTGTTTCTCTAGTAGTGTTTCGTTTGTTTTGTCCATTAAACTACAGCATAAACAAATCTAAAGCAATACATCATCTTGAGTTTATTTGCTGTACAGTAAATTAATCAAATTATGGTATAAAAACAAGAACCAGGGTTTGGTTGGATGGACGAGCACAGGTGTGAACAAATAGAGTGGAAGGTTAGGGTAATGTTCATTAGGGCACACCGTAGCAATACATTAAGCAATGGAAAACAAAAACACATTTTTATTTTATTTTATTGGACAAGTACAGAAAGCGTAGCACCTCCCTGTTTAACTTTCTTTTGGTGCTTGTCTGAACGCAAACAAAATAGGACATGACACAAAGCCAGGCCAAGGTATTAAACAAGCTAACTGCAGCTGACCGTGTTCCATTAAGTAAAATCAACTACTTAAATAATATATTTGTTTCATATATATATATATTTTCTCATATATTCTCATATATATATATATATATATATATATAATCCTTCCCACAGTGATTTGAAGGTAAATTATATTTTATGAACATGGATGAGGATCATTCTATAGGAGCATTCTTTAAAATACATTTGCATTTCGAGTGATGGGAGTTAAAACATCTCTGTATCATTATAGCACTTCAATATATCCACTGCATATGAACAGAAACTGCTGCTCCTAGGTTTTAACCTGCAAACAACCTACATTTCGTATCAAATATGTGCTTAATGAAATAAAATAAAAAAGGAAAAGTAAATACATCTTTATAAAGGACAAATAAAACAATATATGCATCTAGGGTAAAGTGAATGATTATTTTTGTGTGTGAATAAAAACATTTAAATCTGACAATTACATACACAAGCAAGGATCTACACACTATAGCGTTTACCTGGCTTTCATCATCTCAACAAGAATTCATTAACAACAATTTGGTTGGACAAATAGACAGAAATTAACAGTCTTGATTGCATTTGAGTCAATATAATATTATTAAATAACAAATCTTAAAAGAAAAAAAAAGGTTCCGCATGGAAGAGAAAAGACAGTTTTCATATAGTTCCATTCAGACCCGCTTTGGGGAAGCAAGAAAAGACATTGAAAATAAATGATTTTCATTAATGCAAAAAAGTAAGTGCATGTCTATGATGCGCCATAGAGCTTCACTTTATATTGAACAAAGTGTTCCTACCTGGCAGACAAAAATAAAAATAATTATATCAAATTAAATAAAATAAAAAAACTGATTGTAAAAATGTAATAACTTTTTAAAATGGAGTTTATCTTTTGGACATCCCATATAATGATCCATCTGCACTCTTAAAACACCATCTTACACCCAACGTTCAAGTGATTGAAAGTATACAGTTATATATAATCAGTACCTAATATAAACCACATACTGTATATAAAGGTAGCTTCTCAACTTAGGTCCTTAAGTCATTTTTACAAGTACTGCCGGTAGTTCTACAAAATGGTATGTGAGTGTGTGTGCATTAAATAAAAAAAGACAATGGCAAAGCATACCTGATAGGCGCCGTAGCACAACAGTGTTCTATAGATAGCTGATTAATATATATATATATATATTTATATATATAACTGAGTCAGTTTAAGCTTTATGATTATAAACATCATATACAGCTGTAGGTCCAGTATTTCGCGACATAAGCATTACAGCACCAAACGTTTCCGTCATTTGGCAAAATTCAAGCTTTAAGTGAATGTCAAAATGCTTTATAAAGTGTTACTGTGTGGTGCTGTGATTCGTATAAAGCTAGCAAATAACATTTCCCCTTATACTTTCGCTTCTATTTTTCAAAGTTTTTTTTTTTTTCTCAGCTTGACTTTTTTCAGCATTTTCAGTAGTTTTTGTTTCCTGCAAAATCTTGGTGTGCGTTCTGCTTGGCACAATAGCACAGCCCACTTAAATTAAACTCATAAATATGGCTGTGATAAATTAGAGTCACAAAACAGATTTTTTGGTTCCAAGATTTGTGCAGGGAAAAGATAATAAAAAATATTAATAATTTTCAGGCCATCTAAACATAAAATCGTCCTGTCTGCAAATAATGCTCTTCTATTTTTTTAAACATACTTTCTTCTCATAGTCGCACCTACCAGCACACTTTCAAATCTGACAGAAAACAGGGTCAAAATCAGAAAGTGAACTTCTCTGATAGCAATTTACAACAAAACAACAGAAAAATTATATCATTAATAAGCTCATAACTTCTCTTTCATAAATTAAATAATTAAACAATTTTAAGATGATTGGCCTATCGTAACTTAAACAACAATGTACACCACCCCCATCCCCCCACCCCAAAATAAAATAAAAATACATCACCATAAACCTGATTTCAATATTTAATTTGTATCTCTTTCTTTAGTGAGCAGTAGACCCAGAGTCTGACACAAAGCACATACCTTAGTCCCTCTACCAAAGCTTCTTTCTGTGTCTCATACACTAAAACCATTGTAACTAACCTCAAGGTTTGATAGCACTTTGGAGTTGTTGATTGTTTACCAGCTTTTTTTTTATTTAACAATTTTTTTGTTTGATTCGATCTGAGCTAGTCATCCTCGGGAGCGACACCTGTGTCGCCCTCCTCCCAGTTGGATTGGTCGTTGTCATTAGGCTCCTCCCCCTCCTCAGCCATGTCCTCGTCAGGCTCCTCCCCCTCAAAGTCATCATCTTCACGGACAAAACCCTCCAGGGATTCCAGGCCCTGCGTGGCCTGGTGGGAGTCGGCACAATCCACACACACACCGTAGCGCCGTGAGCCGTGCCGGATCCCCACACTGGCCGCCAGCATGAAGATCTTCTTACACACCATGCATTTGTACTTTTTGTCCTTCTTGTGCACCTGTATGGTGGAGGGGAGGGACTAGGTTTAACACTGTGTTCATGTCCTTTCAGAAAGCTGAAACTGCAGAACAGAGACTTCTGGAACTGTCATAAAAACAAAAGCTGTAAAACGTACTTTAAATATGGAATTGTTAATTGAAACAATGACAAAGCAATCAACCCATCTATGTTATAGTAAATAGATGAGGCATGGAGACATTTAAACGCTTTCCAATGCAGAGTTTTAAATGGAATGGAATGACCATCCATAACATTATCATGTTAAGGGACCCCTAGCCCCAGGTGTTAACTGGTCAAACTCACTGTCTCGGAACAGCCTGCCACCAGAGGGGTATTCCAGAATGCTAGATTAGTAGCTTAACCAGCTCTGTCAAACCAAAACATGAGAAGGTGGACTGTCTTCTGAACCATATCAACCAATGCTCTGAACCAAACCTGCAACATACTAGGTAAAGTGGATCATATCCTGTCAAAGTGAATAAACACAGAGCTCATCCAGTAATCAAATCTAGCAACTCCTGGTGATAGGTCAGGCACCTACAAACAAAACTGTGGTTATTGGCCAGGGAATGCATTCACCTCTAGCACTCTGAGCGTGAGCGTAAACATCCTGGATAATTATGCATTGTGATATGAAGCCAATCGGGTTGGCAAGGTGTGCATCATGGGACATTTCTTGATCTTCGACTCTCCCAAATCTACTCTGGAGTTGTTGGGATGAGGCAGTACAATATTTGCAAATTGGATATCAGAAATAGACTTTTGGGAAGAAATATGTGGTGAAAATACAAAGTTTTATAAAATACATCCTTTTCATAAAATCATCCTTTTGTCTATGTAGGTAAACAGTGTTTCAAACATTGGAATAAACCAGGCTTGCATTTTGGGTACAACAGGATTCCACGGTATGTTTAAAAATGTTGTTAGACACCATTAACCATTGTGTTATACTGAGTAACGTTTGTTATTAAGTTAAGTATCTAAGAAGTGTATGACTTTTGCCATTGGCCGGTGTGAAAGCTTATTAGCCAGTAATATGTTCCTTGACGCCATTAAGCATTGTGTTAAACTTAGTAACGTTTCTTATTAGGTTTACCTCCACCACAAATAGCATCTATTAACCGATTTTGCCACAGGCCATTTTAACAACTTATTAGTCATTTGTGAATGGCATTGATACAATAACTACTGAATCAATCAGCTCTGGAAAAATGAAGAGACCACTGCACCTTTTTCTTTGCTTTCCAAGAAAGTCAAAGAGAGGTTTTGAGTGAAGGACAGAAGAGGTTAACATTTTGTGAGAAACAGAAGGGTTAAAACTAAGAGACCACTGCATACTTAACCCTTCTGTTCCTCACTCCAAACTTTCCTTTTCAACTTTTGTGGAAAGGACAGAAAAAGGTGCAGTGGTATCCTAACTTTTTGTCAAGTGAAAAGACGAGAGAATCATATAGCCAGCGAAGTGTTTGACTATCCTGAAGAAATCCTAAAACAATTAAAAAATTCATCAGAAAATGTCACAATATTACAGTAAACTAGTGGTGGCCACTCGACGCTTCATTACAGTTCTTCTAGCAGCAGGATGTAATGCTAGCAGCGCTAACTCAGATATTATTTTTCAAAATAAAAGCCATCATTGAACTATATAAGGTGATATAGTTAACAATCTAGTCTGTTAATCTAGTCAGTCATTTTATGTTCCTGAACCTCAGGCATAATTTGTTTTGACTGTTAACGGGAGTCGAACGTGGGATTTATTGTTCGGTAGCATGTGTCTCTAACCACTACGCTATTTAACAAGGGGTAGTCAGTAAGTCTGTCAATCACTCACTCACTCAGTCAGTAAGAGACATTTGCTCTTCTAGGCCGGCCCCTCTTACGTGGTTTGGCCAAAATGTGGACAAAGTGATAGAGCGTGAGTGCAAAGACTGAGGGAGGATTTCTACATGGGATAATGTTTATAAGTAGGAAAATCAATGGTGATGTGTGTTAAGAGGAGAAGACAGGGTGGTTGGTGTTTAGAGGCATGGGAGGGGCTTGGTATCAGCCCGGGAATGCGAGTTTCCAGGGAGATGGTCGACTTAGGTTTCTGGGGGACGTTGAGGAGGTGGAGGAGGAAGGCTCCTTTATGGCCCACATCAGGGAACGTCTCCTGACACGCTCTGTGTTGTCGAACAGCTAGGAGGGTCTGATGGCGTTTCAATGGAAGAGCACACGGTCTTACCAGGGAATGTCTCTTCACGTGTTCTCTGCGGGTGAACAGCTTGCCACAGATGTCACAGCTGAAGGAGCGCACGCCAGAGTGGATAATGAGGTGCCTCTTTAGTGTTCTCCGATGCTTGGCTATGTAGTTGCAGTGGGGACACTTGAGCTTATTCAGGGCCGTGTCGGACGCCTCGCCTGAGGGGAAACACAGACAGGTTATCAGTCACGGGGTTGCTTTCTAATCACTCACACACACATTTTACCCACAATGAAGTGTGGAATTTGGGGCGGTTTGTAGGTCCACCCCAATGTCTGATGGTGGAGCCCCTTTGTTCATCACTTCCCAACAGAGGGGGGTCCCCCGTGTTTAGGGTGGGGTCTCCCTGTGGGCACATTAGATTTACCCTGGGGTTTATGGGAAGGAAAATCACTCAACTCAATTGAAGTACTAGTTGTGTTTCCATTCTCATGGCAACACTACAGCAAGGAGGGCCTAACTAAATTCCATGAATGTGATTTCCTTAACATAATTGTGTCACGACTAATCCGCCGAGACAAAACGTATCTATTTCGGCAAGAATGAAGAATGTCTAAGAAAAATAAAAAATAAGCTGCTGTCAACACACTTCCCAAGATTGACACGGGCGAGGTTTAAGTGTGCAAATATCACAGTGTCAGTAAGCGAATTAACAACCGTAAAGAAAGGTGTGTAAAAAATCTAGGACTAGAAACGTGCAGCAGAATCCAAACACCCCCTAACCAGTAACAGAGCCAGGGGAGGCTTACAGATGTGCAGACTAGAGCCGGCGTATTGATTTGGCCGGACCCAGAGTAGGGTCACGTGCGACAGCACAAACAGATGAACGGTACGTTTGAGCCCTTGTCTCTGTTTGAGACTAGACGTCCTAAACAAAGGCGTAGTCAGGCAGCCCAGGCTGCCAGTAGGTTGAGGAAAAGCAGGTCACCTGTGCTGTGCTGAACTGGTTACAGTGCCGATATACTCAACACCGCCTTGTGGAATATGAGGATCATTGTCGTTTAGCTACGGCCCAGAGACGTTTAAATGATAAATATTTCATTTGTTGTCATCACATCAGCCATCTGGCGAATGAGGTTCACAACATGCGGTTTGCAAACAGCTGGGATTAGTGTGTGTTTAGTAAACTCTGATCAATAAGCACTCGGGTCTGAACAGAACTGCTACACCGTTAAAGGTGTTTACATGCGGCTTTATACAAGGAGAGCACATCTCTTACCGTTTTCCCAAGACTCTCCTTGCTGGGAGTCTTGTAGAAGACTGTACTGGATCTGGTTGGCCAGCTCTGTGAGAGGGAGGAGTGGGGGAGAGGAGTGGGGAGAGGAGTTCAGTGGAGTTGAGAGGAGAGAAAGATGATAAGGTGATAAAAGGGACTGAAGCTTTGTGGGTGGAGGAGGGACACTACCTTACGTACATAAAGACCCAACGGCCCACAATCTCGCCTAGCGAGCCTATCCCCGTGGACACGCCCCAGAGGTCGTGTTCAGCCGGGCGCATCGTAGCAGTGTTTTTAAAGTGAAGAAAATAAACAAGCATTTCTTTTTGGAAAAGTTATGGACACCCTCCTTTTTTCAGTTCACCTTCGGTTTGGTCAGTCTGTCTGTCTGCTTGTCTACGCACCTGCCTGCCTGCATGTCTAAACACCTGTCTGCCTGCATGTCTATCGGTGGGTCAGCGCTTCTATTACTGTATGTAGAAGACTTCCTTTAGCCAGCAGGCTCTCCCACTGGACTGACGGGCAGGATGGAGCTCTCACTGTGGATCTTCTTACACTAAACCAGCTTAATTGGCCCTAGTTCTGGGCCGGGCCTTCAGAGCCTATTGTTAAGTACCTGGTTCTCCTGTCCCATTCTCTATCCTCCCCGCTTCTGACGGCCTGCCTGGGTCAATATTGGAATGGTGAGGACATGCCCAGTGCATTAGGGGGGATTAGGGAGGGAGGGAGGGGCAACCCTGACAGCTTTGCACCTCCAAGGGATTGGGGGAGTGGGCGGTTATTTATAGTGTGTGTGTGTTTAAAGAGGCAGCAACCAGGCAGCCGGCTCTTTCAAACAATCCAACACCCTTGTTTGGACAAGAACCAAGAATTTATAGCTATGGATTGAGCCGCCATGCAACGGTAAAGCATGGGGGGGAGGGGGGGGAAGACGATCCTCTGGTTCACCTCCAGAGTTTATTCACCTCCAAACTCAGGCAGAAACAAACACGCTGACACTTGGCCAATAGCAAATTCTGCGTAGCGATGTGTTCCCAAACATTGTGCCCCGATGAACACAACCCAGACTGCTCCCGTGCCCAGCCCCGCTGAAGAGCGCCATCTCCTCACAGCCGCCCAACTGCTAGGGTTTAGTAACCCTCTACAACGGATTGGTCTCCAGAATTCTGGAAAACTGGAGCATGACTAATACATATAGATGGACTGAGGAAAAGGAGACAGAGGGAGACGTCGGAGCGCCAAATTAGGGAATCGTGCTGCTGCATTAATGATGAGTGTAAGCGCACTCACGTACGTACGTACATACATGCACGCCACCACAACACCGGAGTCCCCCAAGGACCATAAGCTAGGAGCGCTGGGGTAGCGCAAACAGGAGCCTGAGGGAAGAATGTTTCCCCTGCTTTACTTCATTACCCTGCATTAGCAGTGAACCCCCCCCAAGCAAACCACACCACTTAATATGTGATTTCATTCCATACAGCGCTGTGCTTAAAGGGATCCGAGCTGGCGCATGGCTCTGACAGGCTCGCGGACTTGGAGATTACCCAGGGTGTCTATGGTATGGGGCGCGGGCCGAGGGGAGTGGACCGGCTTAAAAAGGGAACACCGGCCAAGCAAACGATACTAACACCAGGCTAGCTGCTAATTAAAAAGACATACAGCTAGTGACGGGAGTGGGCCTCCACTCTGGATGAGACCTAGGATAAACACTTCAAACACTATTTCGATATTTTTCAAACACTGGCGTTTCTTCAAGCCTGCCTGCTGTTCCAGATGGGTGGGTTTAGCACTCCGGGGAATATTCCATGAAAGCGCAACCGAGCACAGACAAAGCACTTTTATTTATTTCCGAACATTTTTGAACCCAGGTCTGCTCTGGGCAGTGGGTCTCTCTCTAGTCAGCCTCTTTGCCATCCATCGCCTGAAAGCACGAGAGAGGGAGGGGGGGGGGGGGG
>JACXGJ010012214.1:0-18339 GCA_016801105.1 Esox niger | reverse complement strand
GTTTGTAACATAAGTGTATGGGCCTTTTCTTTTCATTAGGAATTGAATTGTACTTGTAATGTTTTATCAAACATGTAATGTTTTTCTTTACATGTTTGATAAGTGGGAATGTAGGATCTGAGCATTAACAACTACAATATGAATGTATGGTTCATTAGAAGTGAATGTGCCTAGATGTTGAGAATAACAGAAAGTTAAGATTCTCCCTGTTGGTTACACTCTGGTAACCACAGGAATGTTTACATTGACCATTTGGTGTGGGGGTTAGGGTCTTGGCTTTGCTAGGTAAACACACCCCTCAAGGTATTTAACAGCTTGTACCCCACATTACAGTTGAGAGAGTAGAGAGAGACAAAGAGAGTAGGGAAGAGTTTGAGCTTGTAACATCATGTGCTAGTAGACTATCAATATGCTGCAATAAATATTGAATACTCTCTCCCTTGACAACCGAGTACGCAAGTGGTTATTACTACCACTATACGACATGGCTGATTTCTTACATACACATTACTGCTGGTTCTACATTTCAGAGAGAGTGTCTGTCCAGGGAGAACAGCTTTAACTGCAGGAGTCTGAGTCACAGTGACCTGACCTCTGGATTCTGAAAAATAAAATAAATAAACCAATGTCAGAAAATCAATTTTGCTGAAAATGTTTTCCTTTGTATAGATTGATTAATTTTTCAAATCTACATTAAATTAATCTTACACTTGAAGCAGAGGACAAGTGTCCAGATGAAGATTATAATAGACATGGTTGTTGTGGGTTCAGTTGTCATGAAGAACAGCTCTCAGTCATGAATGTTTAAACTCACAGGGTTATAAACATTTCCAGATCACTGAATCATGTGCTGTCTACACAGAGCACCATCACTATGCAAATACCCAATCTGAT
Source organism: Esox niger (assembly GCA_016801105.1). Taxonomy (NCBI): domain Eukaryota; kingdom Metazoa; phylum Chordata; class Actinopteri; order Esociformes; family Esocidae; genus Esox; species Esox niger. The sequence continues at coordinate 17,445 of JACXGJ010012214.1, read as the reverse complement.
CTCCACTGATGATCACAGTGAAATCCCTCCCAGATCCATTGCCGCTAAATCTAGATGGTGTCATAGAATGGAGTGTGTTTCCTGGGAGGATCATGAGTTTATTTTGTCCTGGTTACTGTTTGTACCAGGATAGAAAGTAATGGCCAGATGACAACTGACCATTCCAACAATCATCATACACATTACTGCTGGATCTACATTTCAGAGTGACATTTCAGTCACACATTTCATATCATCACTATGCAAATAAGTTTCTGGTATTTTCCACATTCACCATAGATCAATACATGTAGGTCATAAGGATCCATCAGATTAGATTGATAAAAGGGATATTATTATTATTATTTTTTATTAAGATGGTAACATAATGAATTCTGTCAAATGGATATTTTAATAATTATGTTTATATACAACTAATCTGTGAAAGGTGATTACATTCAGTATTATCAAATGAGAAGTCTGTAACCGTCTCAATCTTGGCACTAGGGGTAGTTGGTAGGATTTTCACAGTTAAATACTCTCTGTTTGTGGAAGCATTGTGGTGGGGGATGATGAATGGAAATGCAACCAAACCAAAATCCTCCCACTAACCTTCATACTCTGAACTATCCTTCAACCTAAGCTTAATCCTAACACTAACCTGTATTCCGTGATGACTATCCTTTACCCTAAAAAGTTTTCTAACACAAACCTCCATACTTTGATAACGATCACAAACCCTAAACTTTATTCTAACATTAACCTCCATACTGTGATAACTATCATTAATATTAAATGTAATTTTTAACAAGAGATTTTCGATAGAATGTACCCTAAAACAATACATATTGGTGGCACGTCCCAGACCAACATAATGGAACTTTGGATGTAAGACAAATATAAGAAGCTTGAAAACATCATTAGATCACATGTTTGTATGTAAGAAAATAATATGTTCTTATGCCATGAAATTTAATTGCTTTGTCAGAGGCTATCAATTGCTCAATTCTTGGTAAAGATTTCTATTGCCTAATACGCTGTTAAATTGGCCAGTGGCAAAAGAGGACTTGTACAAAACAGACACAAGAGGTTATACTGATACCTGGCAAAGGTACCGCTCTGTGGTGTAGCAGTTAACTACACAGCCATTTGCGTGGGCGACCAAGGTTTGAATCTCAAGAGGGCAACACTTTCTATTACTGGCCTGCTGAACTTGTCACGGACGTGAGTTGGGACCCAAGCGCGGATAGGAAGGGCAAAGAGGAAGAGACAGGTAGGGTGATGGGAATCCGACAGGGGATCATCACAGAAACAGGCAGCAGAGGTACTGAACAAAGACAGGCAGAGTAGTCAGGGACAGGCGGAAGGTCAAAACACAGGCTGACAGCAGAAGTACAGGCAGGGAGCAGGCAGAGTAATCGGGGACAGGCAACGAATCGGTACACGGGAGATCCAAATGTAACGAAGACTCGGCGATAGCTGTGAAGCGCATGTGAAGTACGACCATGATCCGACAGGGAAGGAATGACAGGGCTCTGTGGTTATCCTGCAGGGAACAAGGTAAGCGGGAGCAGGTGTGTGATTGTGGATTAGGAACAGGTGTGGGAGTGGAGGAGGTGTCGGTGTGTGACAGGCTCAGGGACGCGAGGCCCCGCCTCTGTGTGATCGCGGAGGTGGGGGCGTGACAGAACTAGGCTTGTCTGTTTTTTTGTATTTTGTGTGGTGGTTCCGCTTGAATCCTGCACCCCCAATAATGTTGAAACAGGCCATCTAGTGACTCATATAGTGACTACCAAGTTGTGGAGAGCATGTCTGGTAGTATCCAGAAATGAGACACAACTGACTGTAAAGTCTCATTGATTCAACAAGGCCTTGTTTCAACATCCCAAGGGCACGTCTCAAGTATACTTGCCTTTTCTTGCTGTAGCTTCTCATAAGAGGCGACTGGCAGGTGCTTCTATCCTTAAATAAAGGAAAACACAAACAATCAGTGAAGCCAGCAGTGGTTTATTTGGAGTACCTTTGTGGCCACCTCCCAGGAGAGATTGGTGTTGGTTTATCTTCTCCTGACAGGCCACTGAGCTCCCACAGCTGATTGTAAATGCAGCCAGAATAACCCGTACCTTTGAAAATGTGCGTCACGTTAATTATGATTCGGCTAATCAGAATCAGAATCAGCTTTATTCACCAGGTGTGTGTTTATACATACAAGGAATTTGACTCTGGATTATACAGGCTCATGATGTGCTTACTCATAAAAAAACTAAACAAAGGACACTCAACAAGAGTCACCGATTGCAATATAGAGTACACATGAATACACAATATACACCAAACAACAACACAGTAAGACAATAGATCACTGAGCAGGGTTTAAGGGTATGAGGGGTGCAGGTGTAATGTACATGAGGTAGATATGATATATACAGCATACATACATTATGAAAAACACTGAATTACAGGATGACACATAAATAAGTAGTAGACAGGTGGATGTTAGTGTCAGAGTGAGAGGGATTGTGCCTGGCACTCAGTGTCTGATGTTGACTGTTCATCACAGTGATGGCCTTTTGGATAGAAACTGTTCCTGTGTCTGTTAATTTTGGCATACAGTGCTCTGTAGCGCCTACCAGAGGGGAGGGTCTGGAACAGGTTGTATCCAGGGTGTGATGGATCTGCATTATTGTTTCCAGACCTTTTACTGACTCTGGTTTTGTATTAGTCCTGGATGATGGGCAGGTTGGCACCACTGATCCTTTCTGCAGTTCTGACTGTCCGTTGCAGTCAGTTTCGTGGCAGATCTAAACCAAACAGTGATGGACTTGCAGAGAACTGACTGGTTGATGGCTGTGTAAAAGTGGATCAGCATCCCCATGGGCCGGTTAAGCTTCTTAAGCTGCCACAGAAATTATGCACATTGCTGGGCCTTTGTAATGATGCCGTTGAGTTTGGAATGGCAGCTGTCTGGGATGATGGTGTTGAACGCCAAGCTGATGTCCATGAACAGGATCCTTTCTTATGTCCCTGGGGAGTCAAAGTGTTTCAGGATGTAGTGCAGTCCCATGTTGACAGCATCATCCACAGACCTGTTTGCCCGGTAGGCAAACTGCAGTGTGTCTAGCAAGGGGCCTGTAATGTCCTTCAGGTGGGCCAACACTAATCTTTCAAAGCATGACCACAGATGTGAGGGTGACAAGTCTGTAGTCATTCACTTCAGTGGTGGAGGATTTCTCGGGGCCCGGGATAATTGTGAAGCATTTGAAGCAGGAGGGAACTTCTCACTGCTCCAGAGATCTGTTGTAGATTAATGTAAAGCTGGGGGCCTGAAATTAATTATCTTTGTCACAATAATTTACATCACAAACACTTGTCATTTTAACAGGGGTGTGTAGACTTATTATATCCATTGTATATACTCACCCCTTTGATCTTGTTTTCATGACGAATATCACCACTGCAACCACAGTATTTAGAAAAAAAAACTTTATTTATAAAGCACTTTTGTTGCCGTGGATGTATTTTACTATGCTGATGAGATTGCTCCAGCCAATCATTTTAGTCTGTTATTAACAACTGTCAATTTCTTAACCAATGGATGTTGTTACAGCTAGTTGTAAATCAAATGTTTCTGAAGAATTAATCAGTGATGAAGAAGACTGAATGATCATCATGACTGGTGAGTAAAATAACATAACATGTAAATGTAGAATTTTAGCCTTATTATTATTACAAATACTGTTTCCGGCTTGATGTAGAATTGGTGTGAAAATGTTAGTTCAAGGATTAATGGAAAGTGAGTTAGCAATAGGGGCTAGCTGGAGAGACAATCAGTAACAATAGCTGGCTAGCTAGCTATGATAATTGCAATCATGAGATAAATGTTATATTTTTAAATGTTATTTTTTAACATAGTGTATTTATTAAATGTATATTGTTGTGTACTTAAATAAAATTAAGTATTGTAAAACACATTGGCCCAATACCTGTGATGGTAAATCCATCGATAAACACTCTTAAAGGAGTAAGTACAGACACAAAATTCTTGTGGCACAATTAATAGTTAATGTGCAAATAGAGAGATGCATCAACATTTTACAGAATAATCCTTCAATGAGCCTCAGAAGAAAGTACATGCACACTCAGTATTTATTACAGTTAGAAGGGGTTTGGTAAAACGCTACACATCTGTCCTAACTCAACAAACCACATTCCCCTTTGTTCAATCACCATCCTAGGTTTCACCCAAGGGGCAGGCTGTCCTCCCCCCCATGGGTAGCCAATTTAACCCTGAAGGGGAATTGCAGCATCTGGACAAACAACAGAACTGGATGTGTAATTTTCAAACTTATAATATGTAACTATTTTCTACATGGAATAGGTGTGTTTATTGTTTGTTCTATATAATCCCTTCTTTACTAAGAGGGCACTGGGCCCTACTGGGCCTGAACGTGGATTTGGGTGTGACTGTGAGAGTCAGAACACCGCTGGGCTGGGGCAGCCGAATAGAATGGAACAGACCAAACATGCAAGGTTTGGGAGAATTAATAACCATCTTTCATGGTAATCCAATTATTCACGTCATGCGTAGTTTCCAGCCAGGGGCCAGCGTCCTCACAGCTAACCTGGTCTGTCTTTGCTATTGAAATGTTGGGTATCCTATCAATGGTTGTTGTTTGCTTGTTAATTGGACAGCAAATACCGAGTAGTCTGGTCCTATATACACATTCCTACACATCACAGTCTCAGACCCTGGTTTCACTAGCCATTTCTTCTCGTAGTTTAAGTCACTAACCAATGGGAGGGAATGAAAAGAGCAATGCTTCAGGCATGAGAGAAGCATTATGTTTCCAGAGAGGAGTAGAAAATGGAGTAGATTTCCCGGCCTTCCCCCTCAGCTGTCCTCTGGAAGCCCATGCAGGCGGATATCCTGCTGAAATAGCATCTCAGCTGCCTGGAAGGCAGAGGGGAGGCCGATTAGTGACTCTGACCATTTTTGAGAACCTGTCCACCTCCACAGCTGTGGTTGTTTTCCCCTCTGCAGGTGGAAGGTCAGTGATGAAGACCAAGGCCACTGAGGTACTGTGAGGGGGTGGAGATTCCCCACTGGAGCCGTTTGCGACATCTTAGACTGCCCACACGCTGCCCTGATATACTCAAGGTCCCTGTGTTCTGTTAGGGCAGTGGAGTGGAAATACGACTACCGGGCCCGTCTAGTCAGTCTACACTCCTTCAGTTCTAACTTTACCGCCAGTAGCTCTGTCACCCACGTCATATTTCCTCACTGCAGCAGACAGTTTATTGGAATAGGAGGTACAGGGGTGTAGCCCAAGGCGGTTTCCATGCTGATGGGAGAGAACAACACCAACCTCGATCTTGGAGGCGTCCATCTCCACAGTGAAGAGCGTAAGGGGGTCTGGATGTTTCAGGAGGGGTGCCGTTGTGAACCAGTTGAGATTGTGTGCGCTCCAGAGGTCAAGCTTGGTGACTACATGCTCACACCTTAACTGTTCTATGGCTGACTGAACAAGAGACATGGGATAGCGGTAATGGAGTTCAGTCCTCTCTAGTCTATACAAGGCCTTAGACCCTGTCCTTCTTTAAAAAAAGAAGCTGGTTTAAGCAGGGGAAGAGGAGTGACGAATGTACCCCTGCTCCAGCGTCTCTTTTACGTAGGTCTCCATAGCTTCGTACCCAGCAACGGAGGGTGGATAAATCCAGTTCATGGGTGACAAGGTCTCTGAGAGGTACTTGAAGGTAGAGAGTACTTGGAGGAGGTCAATGGCTCAGTCCCAGGAGCGATGGGCAGGGAGACACCTGGCCTTTTCGCTGGAGAACACCCTGCTCAGGTCTGAGCACTCAGGTGGGATGTTCGCTGGGAGTGTGTCCTTGGAGCTCTCCACCAACGTGGCTCCATATGTGATGGCAAGGCAGGCTTTCCGGCACCTCATCGACCATCCCGGAAACCTCACCCCTTTCCTGCTCCACATCTGGGCCAAGGAGCAACCCTTCTTCATGTCCTTTCTCCCTGCAGAACAGACACAGCCTCTGACTTCTCCAGCATACTCCTCTGCTGAGTGTGTTGATACCCAGATCCATAGGTTCAGGGTCCGGTTCCATCTGAGGGGGCATGATATGGGAACATACCTGTCGGTCCCGGTCCAGCAGCTGCCCATCAATAGTGATCGCTCAGGCGATGAAGGCGTCCATTGACATGAATCTGCTTATGCATGCCAGCTCCATCTGGACCTCTGTCCGCAATTCCTTAGAAGGCTGTCCGAAGAGCCGCCACCTCAGAACTGGGCAATGAACCAGAAAGACAGCTGTCCCACAGCGCTGATTCGAGGGCACACCTGTGAGAAGAGAGATTATCAGTCACCTTCTTGTAGTCGGATATCAGCTGCTCCCCCCCGAAATACAACTCGCATTGCAGAGGGAAACCGCAGTTTGTTGTTGTACTTCTACGGCAAAGCACTCGGGAGCTCCCTCTCCTGAGCACAACTAGACTCCACACGAGTGACCGGAGGAGGCGCAGCCACATTTATGCATTAATCCCTGCAAAAGAAGCACAGACCAAGTATTGAGTGTCTAAATTAACATACTTAGGAAGCCTTTGCAGGTGTTTTGAGTTAAAAAAGCTGATTAGCGCTCTTCTCAGGCTTCAACGAGCTGTAAGCTGTAATCATTGAGATTGAAACTAAAAAGGCTTGAAAGTTAGCACATTATGGGTAATGAACTTAGATTATATGAAGGTGTCACTTACCTAAATCAATGAACTTTTCCACGATATTCTAATTATTTGAGATGCGCCTATGTATGCCATCCAAGTCCCTGAATTCTGGCTCTGGGTCTGCAGGAGTCTGAATATAGTAGCATTTACATTCTGCTAGTAGAAATAACACAGTCACATGAAAATCTTTTAAAATCATATGTTCAATCAGTGATGCTGACGGGGGGACAATCGGTAACGTTGTCCTGGGCCAAGACCTTCGGGGGGGCCCATTTGGTTGGCTTAAATATAATTATTTATTAGTCAGTCAATCTTGGTATTTAGTACTACCTAGCTAAAACAATCAACAATAAACGTTTATGACCTGTATCGTGCACAGTAAAATCATTGCTATTTATAATTTTTTTTGGTCCGTGGTTTGGGTCCTAAACGTTTAATTTATTCCCGGGCCCTGGGATTCTTGTCGGCGTCCCTGTGTTCAATAGTTCTGATTAATCAATTTCGGTGTGTGTAGGATCCCATTATTAGAATGTCTTCAAATAGACATGTTCTAGTAAGTCAGTAATATATTTTAAATTGTATGACTTACAATTAGATGTTTATTCAAATATAACTGGTAACCCAAGACTGGCCTCTGTTATAAGTTCCTCAAATTAATCAGCTACTTCTTTAAATGTATGTCTAGAGAATTTCAGGGTGTCTAATGAGGAGGAGGTTTTTGTATGAGCAGTAATAGGGATTGTATCACTGTGGTACACTTTTGGTAGCGGCACCAGACTTGATGTTGGAAGTAAGTAACAAGGTCTTCTTTATATTTGTTCATGATTGAAAAGTTTCATGTTTTTTACTTTGTTTGAGAAAATATGTTCACATTTTATAATTGGTGATCTTTTAAAATTTTCTTCGGATTGAGCATTTCAATCAAAAAACAATAAATTAATAGTTTGAAAACGATAAATTGTTCGTTTATTTGTGTCTGATTTGTATTATTGAAGCCTTAAAAATGTAATGTGTTTGTAATTGACGTAATAGTTATTTTATTAAGGGACTCCTTTATGTTTCATGAATATGCTTTGTAAAGTAATAATTTTATGAAGTATGCTCTTACCATTCACCAATTATATTATTTAATTAATGTGTATTGCTTTAATACATATTTTAGCCTTTCGTTGATGCAGTTGTTGTGTTCTTATGTTTTCAGGTAACACTGCTCCCACCCTGACCATCTTGCCCCCCTCTAGTGAGGAGCTGTCCAGTACAACAACAGCCACATTGATGTGTCTGGCCAACAAGGGCTTCCCCTCAGACTGGACCTTGAGTTGGAAAGTGGACGGGAACAACAAGAATCAGATATCCAGTTCCAAGGTCCTGGAGAAGGATGGTCTGTACAGCTGGAGCAGCACCCTGACTCTCACCACCCAGGAGTGGACCAAGGTGGGAGAGGTGACCTGTGAAGCCCAGAAGAACTCCCAGACTCCAGTCATAAAAACCCTGAGGAGGGATGACTGTTCTGGTTAGGACCTGTCTGTCACACACCCCTGTGGTTCTTTTGCTTTTACTCTGTGTTGACATCAGATGTTTTGTGTTATTGATCACTTTCACGTAGACTTACACTGAGCTTTGTGTAAGTTCATGTGTCCATCCTGTCTGTAGAGGGACATTTGATTGATATGATATGGTCTGCTCATACTATTATAACACACATTTGCTTTTATGCGTTGATGAAAATAAAGATTATCCTTTGTAGGAAATATGAGTGGTTGTCTTTCATTTAATTCAAGTATATTTTATTTGCAAATATTAAATGACAATGAATTAATAATAAAGCAAAATGTGGTTTATTTGAAAAAAAATGTTTCAGCTAAATATCTATGTTCTTACATGGAACCTCACTCTCATTAATAAACATTTTTAACACAGCATACTAAAATGTTCACAATTCATGTATGGATGAATATATGAAAATAACGATTTCCCTCAGTAGAAAATATGCTGTTGTGTCATGCGTTGAATTCAAATAGATTTTCCACTAAATAGTGAATAACAAATAAATAATAATAAAGCCATACTCATATGGTTTATATAGAAAAAGTCTTAGCTTAGTATGTCCTTACCTGGATGATACTAAAATGTTCACAGATTAACAGCAGATATCCAGCCTCATGTTGAAATCTATTCTTTGTATTGATTTATTTCTGAATGTTTTGATATTCTTGACTAAAGGTCATGACTGAAGTAGCTTCCTAAAGTAGAAAAATAAGAACATTTAGTCAATATCTTCAAAGGGGTGATAATCACACCTGTGTTCATTTTTTTTAAATTTTATTACTCGTATTACAGTAAAGTTATTCCGTTTTCTCTAACACAAACCTCCTGGGAACAGGGTGAGCATCTGGTGACAGTGCTGCTCTATTCTGGGCCTAGTAGAACCACCCAACCCTGTCTATGCAAATCTCAGTTTCACTCCCACAGCCACCAGTCCAACAGTTGAGAATGTTCAGCTTCTGAAATCCCGTAACAAGTGCATATATTAGTCACTGGTTTTAACCTTTGTGGTGGATTCAGGGATGGAGACATACTAGATACGCCATTATGTAATACATAACATAATGTTTGTAAAACATGCAAAGCACAAACTACCAGAATAGAGTGGTGTATTATCCTTCATATTAGACAGTGTATATTCAGTCCAGCATTATGATCCTATGATCCATTATGATCAGCATTAAGTCCTGGCATAGCAGGCTTGCCGTACCAGTGAAATCCAATGCCCTCGCTCCCTTGTTTGGACCTGTTTTGTTAATCTCCCTCACCTGTTTCCATAATCACTGTTCCTATGTGAGTTCCTCCATTCTCAATGTGTCTGGTCTGTCTTTATTTGTGTACACTTTCTTTTACATTCTTTTAGGTTGTTTTCTTTGGTTATAGTTATTTTATTAAATGTCCCCTTTCTCTCAGCGTGTCCTGCCTCATCAACTGTGATAAAGTAACTTCATTATGACAGTTTATTAAATGCTAGATGATCACCTTTACTCATGTAGACTGATAATGTGTTTTTATACTTACAGTAACTATGTAGATGCACTTTCAGAGCATGATAAAATGTCAGGGAAATTTCTTGAACTGATGTATACTTACTGATTAAAGGACTGAGTCCCCTTGTCAAGATCAGGAAGGGAATATGGGAGAGGGGGATCTTACATATTTGTTTAGGGGGCATCCTTGCCTGGTATCAGCAGATTTTAGGGTGGCTCCTAAATCTGCCTATCTGTATAACCCATCAGAGTTTATCCTCATTAAGAGTTGAAGAGGTTACCCATGTGGGGGGGGGGGGGCAGCCTGCCCCTTGTATGAAACCTAGTTAGTCAAAGAATAAAGGGAATGTGTTCTGTTGAGTTAGCACAGATGTGCAGCATCTTACCACACCCCATATTTGCCTTTAAGTACTGATGATTATCCTGTATTAATTTGGTAATTATTCAATGTTACTTTGTAACCTGTGTACTCTCTCCTTGCAAAATAACGTTTCAGAGTTTTCCTCTGTCTTACCTACCATTTTTGTAGAAAAATATAAGTTTCTGTTTGGACATTAGAAATTGCCATCACAATTTGGGAGCTCGTCCAGGATCCTAATCCTGCTCAGTTCGAGTCTTTTTCCAAACAGGTTAACCGTGCACGGCCAGAGAGAAATCTCGGGAGCTCAAACCTCCCCGAAAGAGGGCTATCCTTTGAGGGGTAGAGTAGGAGTGCCTGACTGGAGTTGTGACTCGTGCCTGATCAGTACAGGTTTCCCGAGGAAATTGAATTTTGGAGGTAAGAGCACAATACAGTCGGGAATAGGTCATTGGGATATGTGTTTGGGCGCATTCTAAATTTGTAGGTATATTATCTCACTTACGGGCCGACGGGTCTATTAACAATGTTACGTCACGTTAATTGAGATAGGGGTGTTTCGTTTGCGTTAGACCGCAGGTATTGGAGTGATAGGGCACCTTTTTGCATTAAGGCGCAGTTATATTTGTGTTAGGGCACATTATTTAGAATAAAATATATTTGCTTTTCGCCACATAATAGTTTTTACAAAAGTCTCTGAACATGGGTAAATGAGGCAGTAAACAATTTATTGTCCATCGTAGTTATGTTGTACCGGCTGAGATAATGTCAGATAAGTATGGTGTTTGGACTTTTTTTATCTCTGTGGGTTTTGCGGATTTCTGAAGAATGGCAGATTTAGCCTCATGGGTTGAAAGAGAGGTTGGAGAATTGACAGCAGGGAAAACTTAAGAAAATATGGATATGGAAATTAGTTTGAAAAGCTTATGGGATGTGGAAAGAGTGATAAAATATTTAGGCAGTGTAGTGTAGGGACTACTGATCTATGTGTTCTGGCTTCTCCTACAAAAGTGGATGTGGAACTGGACTGCCCTCCTTCTGGCCAACCTCCATCCTATACTGCTGCCCCACTACGAACGTCCACAGCAGATCCTGAACCACGGGCAGAAATACCACCAACGCTATATCTAGATAGTCCAACTCCTGCCCAGAAGATTTACCTTCGCTCGTGGCCGATCTTGTTGTGACGTCCCCAAATGCTAGGAGGACAAGGAGAGCAACACCGTTCAGGCAACCTGAAGGACAGTTCCTGATGGGTGAAGTTGCGAATCCCATCGCAGAAGGTAATGATTACGCACCCCCAACTATCTTCGTCTACCGCCCATGGTCACCTGCAGACCTGAAAGATGTGGCGGCCTTGCTACCTAACCCAGAAAAAGAATGAAGAGAAGAATTATACTGTGTATTTATACAGATGCTTGAACAATATAAACCAAATATTGTCGAAGTGGAAATGGCAATGATGAAAAAAATACAGCTGAGATGGGGAAGGGTTAAAGAAGACTGGCCCAGGCAGAATGCCCTGTATAATTGGGACGTTGTTTCTCAATACAGGTTAACGATTATGGAGCTGTGTGGACAAGTATGTTTTTTTCCTGAGACGAATGAAATGAGAGAACATTTTTCAATGCAAACAAAACCTGAGAGAACAGGCAGAGTAGTCGAGGACAGGCAGGCAGTCGGGAACCGGACGGAGAGCAGAAGTACAGACGGGGATCAGGAAGAGTGGTCGGGGACAGGCAATCGGTCGCTACACAGACAGGCAAGACGAAGGTTTATGAAGAGTGAGATATGTCATGAGAACAGAGACCATTGATCCGGCAGGGAAGATGTGACTGAGAGTAGCATATATTCTGAGGTGTGATGAGGAGAGCGGGCACCGGTGTGTGAGCTGTGATTGGGAACAAGTGTGGGAACAGGTGCGCGCCTGCATGTTAGGAACGTGAGTGCCTGCCTCTGCGCACTCGTGGAGGAGGTGTGACAAATATACTTGAAAGAGAATCTGAGATTCGCAGCGGGATGGCCCGCAAACCAATGGAGCTAATGATTCTCTCTGGGAACAATAGTGCAATATGAGACTGGTTGCGGGTCTGCTCCCAGATTTTCAGAAACATGTAAAAAAGCAATGCGTGGCCTTGGACGAGGGCCGCATGGAAATCGTTTGGTCGTATATTTAGCACGCTGAAAAAGTCTACAAGAACCAAATAGACCATAAAGTGAAACGCAAAGTGAAATTACAGATGGCCCAACTAGGTTTCTACAGCGGATACGACCAAAAAGGCCGCAGGCGTGGTAAAGCAAGCGGACAAACACAGGCTAGAAGCAAAGGGCGAGGTTATGCAAACTGCCACAACTATGACAATGTTTGCAACTGTTGTGGTACACTTGAACATTGGTTTAGTGATTGACAGAAAGACACAAGAGAAGATGGCCAGAAGAATGGAGATAATTTTAATTCAGATGGATTTACCATTAATAATCCAAGAGGAACACGTAGGAACAAGAGCAACCGAGAGGGTGGGTTTTGACGGTTAGAGGGGGCAGGACAGGACAAATCTACCGGGGAGATCAATCCATTACATGACCCCATATATTGATATTATGCAGACAATGTACAAGCATTTAGAGAACAGGTAGAGTACCAAGTTAAACCCAAAATGTTTCTTTCAATTTATGGTAAACAGAATGAATTTGTTGTTGATTCTGGAGCGGGATACTCTGTCTTTGGAGCCCAAAATTGAGTGGTAGAACTATAATTAAGGTGGGGGCTAGTGTAGGACAGACCACTGAGAGATTTACTACCCCTCTGTCATTTGTAGACGACAAGGGCCAGCAGAACTCAAAATATTTATTTCTGTTATCCAATGGATGTCCAGATAATTTGTTAGCCAGGGATTTGATAACACAGTTAGTTGGTAAATAAGGTGATGAATAGGGTGGAAATGGGCTCAGCGCAGTTTACGGCGAAGGCGAAGGTTTCAGGAAGTCAGGATGTTGGGTTTGAGAAAGTGTGGTTTGAAGATGGTAAAAGTGATTTTTTTGATGGGTGAATATGTATACTGGAGTTCGGAAGGTTCTGTGCGAAATGTGAGAGAGGTGTCTTGCTTTTTTGAAGTGGAGGGGCGGACCCCCATGTCTCCCTCGCTAAACCTATGTTTAGTACGTGGGAAAGCTTGGGTCCTTGGGTGTGGAGGTGTAATGAAATAGTGGACTGGGTCCCTTGTCACCCAGTGGGGGTGGAATTTTCCATAGCAGCCCAAGCTTATCGAGAAAGATTTGGGTGCACCCTTTTGGGTAAACGGGAAGTACATCTTATGCCGCATGCCGACTGATGATGACTGAAGATTTTGTACGTCTCTGTATTACTGTGTGAAAACCAAGACACTCGGTGATGTTCATCCGTGTCCTGGGTAACATTTGTTTCTCTAAAGTTCTGGAACACCAGGTGTGCGGCATCTGCCCCACACTCCTGAGCTCACATGGAGAGGTGTGGAACTCTGAGAAAACTGGAGTAACAAATCGCATGATATTGTGGACATTTATCTGTAATGTTTGTATTTTCCTTGTTCCCCATAAAGGGCAGAATAGGCTGATATGCTTTATTGTACCGTACAGGTAATGGATCAAACAGTCCTTGTTGCAAGTCTAATAACAACTGGCAGTAACGCTTAGTCCATACAATAATTTTGCATTAATTATGTGGGACAGCACTTTGTGTTGTTGTGCTATTTAGAAGGTTGTCATCATTAAAACCCTCCCAGGTCCAGGGTGTTTTGGGCTGGATTTCACTACTTGCACATTTTGGGTCCTGGAATAATTTCTGTAACAGATATAATCTATTATGATGCATCCTGTTAATCATATCCCCCTTGGCTTCAATATAAACACATAAAAACAGACTTCTGGGACACTATTTTGAAACCTCATTCCCTTGCACTCATTTCCCTAGCCATCCCCCAGTAACCTTCTAAGTGGTAAACCTTTCCTAACAACTCTCCTATGTACCCCTTACTACATAATCACCACTGCCACTAAATCTAGATAGAATCCAAGACTCACATCTGTTAGCATTGTAAATTAGGAGTTTAGAAGCTCCTTCAGGTTTCTGGTGGTACAAGAACAGGGATAAGAGGTCCCTGCATTATGCACATTACTGCTGGTTCTGCAGAGAGTCTGTCTGTCCTGGGATGAACCAGGCCTAGAATGTCACTTGGCTTGGGGAATACCTATAGTTATTTTGCTGCAAATTTTTGGGAAAAACGCCTCAAAACACATTAACCCTGTGAAATGCATTGCTTGGAAATTAAATAAAACACCATCGAAGGTAATCGCATTACCTGGAAGCATTAAGCCAAGTCTATACCACCTGCCATTATTCGGGCCTCATAGAAAATTTTTACAAAAGACTGCACAGTGTTATTGATGCTGAAGGTGACAATACACAGCATTAAGAACAAAGGGTATGCAGACTTGTTCAGGGGTCAGTTACATTTTTTTGTTGTTTATTTTATGATTGTGGCATTCTGTTATTACCTAGAGTTGAAAGTGAATCCCATAGGAACTACAAGACGTGTTTTGTTTGCTCACTCATGTTTTCTTTACAAATGGTACATATATTACAAATTCTCCTAGGATAGATTTTCGATGTACGCATCCATGCATGCTTTATGGGTCATGGTAGACAAAAACTTAGCTGACTACTACATTTAGTAGCTACGTTATAGTAAGCCTAAACAAAACCTGTTAATGTTTATACAGTATTTCTTGGAGGCATGTGCCCAATCCAGCACAGCTGACCAACCAATTTCAGGGGCGAAGATGCAACCCGGGGGTCGTATCCTGATCTGGGGTTTCGGAGGAGAGCAGATTTCACTGTCTCCGCGACTCTCCACAGCGAAGCGCCAATTATGCATCGCTTGGGAAGAATAGTGTCAGGTTGAGCGCACGACTCCTCTCCTATGGAGAAGACCTGCGATAGGGCGTCAGGTTTCCCAATTTGTGACCCCGGTCTGTAGGTTAGGGTGACGGCAAATCGTGCAGAAAACAGAGCCCATCTAGCCTGGCAAGGGTTGAGGTGTTTGGCGAAACGCATGTATTCAAGGTTTTGATGGTCAGTCCGCTCCCTCGAGCCAATGGCGGCGCCGCGGCCGGGCCGGGCAGAGGGGGCGGCTCGGCCAGGACGGGCAGTGGAGGAGCCGGGACAGAAGGGGGCGCCGCTGGCTCGGAGGGCTGAGGAGCGGCCTGGGCAGAAGGGGGCGCCGCTGGCTCGGGCGACGGAGGAGCAAGGACAGAAGGGGGCGCCGCTGGCTCGGGCGGCGGAGGATCGTCGTCGCCGCCAGCCCCTCACGCTGCCCAGCGGTCGTCGCCTTCCGGTGCTTGGATGGTTCCGCCCAGGGGAACAGTGGCATCCGGTAGGGGTATCCTTCCTCGTCCGTGTCCCCGTCCGCCCAGGAGTAAAGTTGGTGACGGTAGGGGTATTCTTCCTCGTCCGTGTCCCCCTCCGCCCTGGAGTAAAGTTGGTGACGGTAGGGGTATTCCTCCTCGGTGTCGCTATCCGGCCATCCGAGGAGTTCCCCTACTGTCCAACTCTGAGCACGGGGCGCTAGCTGTGGTTCCAGAGCAGTGCTCCCGTACAGCACCCCCCCAAAAACTTCTTTGGGCTGCCATTTGGCCGTTGTTCTTGCCTTGTCCTGTTGGTGGTTCATTCTGTCATGAATCTGGTTCGAGGGACAGATAGGCAGAGGCAAAACGGTCGTTGTAATCCATGTTTTAATAAAGAAAGTAAGAAAGAAGAAAATAAACTTAAAGCAGACCAACTGACAGGGTTGCATAGCCTTCGGCTGACAAGCCTCAATCAACCACATCAGTGTGGGCAAACATTCAACATAAATAGGTTCCCCAATTGGAGACAATAACCAACACATGCCTCCAATGGGGAGACCCAAGCAACATAGTGGTGCCTAGAGGCCGTGGACGTGACAATTACAGACCTCTACATGCTTTGCAAGTCACCTGCAAAATCAGCAGCATATCAAATACTTGTTCTCCCCACTGTATCCTATATGTTCTATATTCTAACCTTACATGGCCTGGTTGTGTCCCCTCTTAAGCTCCTGTCTCCACATGCTTATCAGGTTATGTGGAGCCCCTCATTAGAAGATACCAACTGCTTGTGATACGTTACCTCATATACTACAAGGTAATGAAGTACCAGCCCTCTAACAAAAGAATAGAACTATAATACAGGTAAAGATAGGCCTCTCCACAAGGGTATGTTCCAACCTACGGTCCATGGGTCTATTAATAGAGTCGATGACAGTCACATGGAAAACGATCAGGAGGTATGGACAGGGTGTGTGAGACCCATCACCAACTAGGTATCACATTTTCTACATAGTTTCCTTCGTACAGAGATCATTAATACTCATATATTGTGTAAAGTTTTTTTCAATAATTGTTCATACACAATATCTATCAATAGGTACAACACTCAGTTCCAATAACTGCACAGGTTTCCCCCTGAGCTGACCATGTGTAATCAAGAGCAAGTCTATTTTGCATTGCAACAGTATGAATGTCAACCTTCGTACAAAGGGCAACTTCTGTTCCTCACTCAAAACCTTCCTTTCCAAAGGTGCAGTTCTCTCTATGTTAGTTCAGGATGTGCCACCGCCGGGACACCTTGGTTTTGAGAGACAAAGTGTGCAGTGTTGAAAATATATATTTTTTGTTATAGGCATATTATATATGTGCAGAAAGCATTGATTCTCGTTAATCTAACTGCAGTATACAGTTATAAGTAGCTATTGCGGTGATTAACTCCTATACAAGAGTTTGAGTATAGTCAACATTCACAACACTTTTTTCAAGGCACCAGGTTTGCTAGTTTCGTGTCTGTCTACTAATTTTGTATTTACAATGAGCCAACTTCTTCTGATTTCTTATCTTGATGGTCCCAGAGATATAGCAAAGCATTGTTTTGTTTGATAAAATACGTTTTTATAATGTTTGTGGAGTATTGGGGGTATCAAAACTCTGTTCTGACAGTGGTGTTTGCACATATGATGTTAGATCAGTGTTGGCTGCTAACTTGGCCCTTATTGTAATAAGTGCATCTATGTGAAAGGAGGCATTGGACTCGTCACCTTATACATAGACACACTTTTTACTTTTTGTTTGTTTACTGGAATATAGATGACATGGTTGGTGGGTTATGGGGTGTTTGATTACTGGACTATACTGTACATACTCATCTATTCAGACCATATTAATACCCCCCATATCTACATACATCCTTATGTCAACAGACCATATTAATATCCCCCCATATCTACATACATCCTTAT
>JACXGJ010012213.1:0-18340 GCA_016801105.1 Esox niger | reverse complement strand
ACCAGTGAGACTTACAACCAGATACAGGATACTGTTGACAGCCTAGTAAGTTTCTATAATATTATTAGGAAAGTTTCACTAATCTGACATTGCATACTATGAAACAGTACGCACAAACTTGAATTCCATAAACATCCATGTCATGCTTTTAAGTGAGAACTTGTTGTAATGTCTCCTTTTAGCTCTATAATATTGTCAGCAAACCAGAGGGAAAACAATTGGACTTTCCCAACGCCACTTTCAAGTGAGTACTTTCCAAAAATCATAGGATCAAAAAGGTTCTAAATCGGGCTTTAGTTGCCTAGCAGTTTGAGCATCTCACCTGTAAAGCTAAACCAAATACAAGGACCACGTTCCATAGGTTCCAGTTCGTGGATCAGTTCTAATATATTCCTTTAAATAGTTACAATAAAGAAGATGACGGAGAGTTTTAATGACCATGTCTGGTTAACAAAAATCGACAGTTCAAATTTTACATTCTAACCAATTTTTTCTTAATAGTGTTGTCAGCAATCAAATCAATGCAGGCGTGGTGTATGCCTACAACAGGAATGACATCAACCTTCCTAGTGCCTTTTTAGAGGATGTTCTACAAGTGTCAGGTATGCTGAATTCGTGCTCATTTTGTTTGGATTGCAATCTTAACACTAAATTATCACTTTGCTTTCAATAATTTCCAATTTGGAGTGTGGAGGCTGTATTCCTAACTTCCTATGATTGGCAATAAATAACTTGACTATATTATACAGTCAAAATTACATTTTTTTCCCTCAATACTTTTCACAAGATTGTTACAGTGACTTTGCATTTCATTCTAGGTATCATGATGAGCACCATTGCTACAACAACTACAGCTGCTCCCACAACAACCACAGCTTCTGCCTTCACAACCAATTCTACGACTCCAGTGATTTCTACAACCACGTAAGCATGATAATTTATTATTAGTTGTTGGAATTCAATAATCAGGTTACACACTCAGTCAGATGTTGATGCTTGTACCAACCCACCATCCCTGCCTCCACCTGTTCGGTTTGATGATCCTTGAGTGGGGGATTGGTACTCTGTACCCTGCTCATTGCCATGGGAATTGCATTAATAATATCAAGGTTATTTTATTGTTGGTATTATCATATACATGCTCATGTGATGGCAATGTGTTACCCTATAAGAGCAGAACCAAGACATGCATGAACGGTGCATGAGTTCTCCAGTAAATGGTTAAATATTTATGTGGTGTTTTTGGTCCGAAAACAACAAAATGCGGGAGGCCGAATGCTTTCTGTAGACACTGTACAATTACCAAATGCTTTTTCTAAAATCTATTCAACATTGTGTGAAATACAGTTCATTGCAAATGTTTTTAAACTATTGTAGCATCAATGTTTTTGAACTACTGTAGCATCAAGCTTCTCAAAACCAAGCAACATAGAAAGAAGGTAGATTAAAACTACACTTCCAATCTAGACTCCGAATTTCAAATTTTAATTTTTAATGCAATAATGGTTTTAGCTGTTCATCCTTACAAAATCCAAGATATTAATATGCGTGTGTTCTGGATGTTTTAAATAAAATTAACTGCCCTTAACCCTAACCCTAAAACTATTTGTTTTACAGGGAAATTCTGATTGTGAATATGTAAAATGACATGAATTGTCCAATTACATGCATATCTCATGACCCCCAGAAATTTGAGGTTTGGGTCCCAGATCCACCTTTCTCACTTTCCCTTGGTCTGGTTTTTCTACTCTAAATGAAGCAATGTATTTTCATTTTCTTTTAGATCGGGAACTGTGGTGGTTCTTGTGAGCTTGGTGTTCAATCTCAACAAACCTGTCCCCAATGAGGATGTAGTCCTTGGGATTGTCAACAAGCAACTATCCAATCAATTCAGGACTGTCACTCAAGCCACCTTAAAGAATGTAACATATATCAGTGAGTAAAACAACTTAAACTACTTTCTAAATATGCATCTTCCTAAATGTTTTCAGCATTTAAGTTCTACTCAAATGATAGCACTGAATTGTCTGCAAAAATTGTGAATGTTTTTTTGTGCTCACAGAACTTACAAATACTTCATTTGCCATTGACCTTGGTTTCCAAATAACCAATGTAACCTTGGTGGAGTCACTAAGTCAAAGTGGTGCAATTACGTTTACCAATGACACCTACAACCAGATACAAGTTTCCATTAACAATCTAGTAAGTCAAATGTTTACAGTTTAACATTATTCTGAAAACATGGACATTAAATGCTAAATGAATGTAAGTAACTTCCGTGATTGTCCATGTTATCACAGTACTTGATGTTATCTCTCCATCTAGCTCCATAATATTGTCAGTCAACCGGATGGTAAATGGATAACCCTTCCCACTGCCAGCTTCATGTGAGTACAGTAAAAAAAATATATGTTTAAAGTGTAATATTTAATTGTGATATAATTTACAATTGCAGATAACCCTCTATATGTTTTTAAATAAACTCAAGAAAAGAGACTGCTCATGTTAACCTAAACATTGCTCTTGTTAGTTTAACTGTTTTTTATCAGTTACTGAATCAGCTAAAATGTTTTTGTTGAAGCTTGGTTCCTAAATTCCTCTCCATTTTTACTATTAGTAGTAGTAGTAAAAATAGTTGTACTAAAAGTTAGTAGTAATTAAACTAACAAGAACAATATATTAAAAAAAATAATAATACAAA
Organism: Esox niger; assembly: GCA_016801105.1. Classification (NCBI taxonomy): domain Eukaryota; kingdom Metazoa; phylum Chordata; class Actinopteri; order Esociformes; family Esocidae; genus Esox; species Esox niger. Next base: position 15,639 of record JACXGJ010012213.1, on the reverse strand, counting down.
TATTTTGTTTTGTCATTAATTATTTATTAAAGCTGGCATCTTTAATTCTACAGTTGTTTTGGACATAAACTAACAAAATATACCCATTGGTTATTGCAGAATATAAATGCCTACTAAGCATATATGTTGTACCTCCTTTTTTACCTGAGTGCCCATTTAGAATTTGCTGAGAATAGAGATAGAACATGATTGCAGGATAATATACCCTTGGTGATACTGAAAATCTTTAATCTGTCTCCATATTATTGGTACATATTTGTTATCATAGATAAGCATAACATGAAGTTTTATCATAGTTAGCAGGTCTTTATGTATAATGGAAATGCGATCTGGGACTACAGCAATTATAACTAAATTCTGGAAGCAAGGATGTTAAGTCTGGGCACTTCATCATATGAATGTGTGTGTAATTATCTGTAGATCAAAGGATTTAAGTAGAGGCTCTGACTAGGCCTTTCAAGGACGTTCACCTTCTTGTCCTTCTACCACTGTATGGTTGCTTTGGATCATAGTCATGTGGAAATGTGAACCATCTTGCCATTGTCTAACTCCTGGCAAAGAGGATTGTAGGTTTCTCTTTGAGAAACTGTAGCTATTTTGCACTGTCCATTTTCCCTTTTATCTTGACAAATGCTCTAGTCGTTCCCATATGAGCCAGTGCTCATTTTCTCCCTTAAAATACATAGTATCATATAAAAATATTTTCTTGTCATCTTTGTCACTCTTCCCACAGCAGTTTTAATTTGTTCTTGCATTAAAATGTTCTCACATTAATATTGCCCCTTTTCCCCCTTGGGTGTGGTACAGTACCGGCTTCGTCTTTTTAACCAATCATATTCTATGGCTCGTCTAATTTGACCAATCATAGTTAATTCTACAGGACCCAAACATAGTACTGTATGAGGCAAAGTTAATGCGTACATGTCGTGTGTTCCTGGTGAAATCCGATAAGGCAGGGTCATTTTAAAAGGGACCGAACAACTACCAAAAACATGCTCTTAAGTCCCTGCAGCATGTGAGGTGTATTGCAGGCAAACAAGCTGCTGACAACCATTTGCAGCCCCAATGAAAGTTTGCTGGCGCATAGCCAAACTGAATAAAGAATGATGACTGCCTCCCATGTTATGAAGTAGGAGACATTTTTACAGACTCCGTCCATGACATTCAATTAGGTCCGGAAATATTTGGACACAATTTGCATTATTTTGACTCTGTAAGCCACTACAATGGATTTGAAATGAAAACAACCGAGATGCAATTGACTTTCAGTATTAATACAATAAGGTTGTAAAAAATATCATATGAAACGGTTACGAATTGCAACCAATTTAATACACGGTCTCCTTACTTGTAAATGGACAAATTAACACAATCATAAATAAAATGTTAATTTTCAATACTGTGTTGAGTAGTCTGGAACGCATGGACATTACAAAATGTTTGGTTTCCTCCTTTGTGATGCTTTGACAGGCCTTTATTGCAGCTGTCTTCAGTTGTTGCTTGTTTGTGGGTCTTTCTGCTTAAAGTTTTATCTTCAACATTTGAAATGCATGCTGGATCTGGTTGAGATCAGGTGATTGACTCAGCCATTGCAAAATATTCCACTTCTTAAACTTAAAAAACTCCTGGGTTGCAGTATGTTTAAGGTAAATGTCCATCTGTAAAATGATGCGCCGTCCAATCCAACTTCTCTGAATTTGTCTGAATCTGAGCAACTAATATATTCATAAACACTTAGGAATTCATCCAGCTGCATCTGTTTTCTGTCAAATCATCAATAAACACTAGTCACCGAGTGCCATTGAAAGTCATGCATGCCCATGCCATCACACTGCCTCTACTGTGTTTTACAGATGATATGGTATGCTTTTGATCATGAGCCATACCTTTTTCTTCCCATCATTCTGGTACAGACTGATCGCAGTTTAATCTGTACAGAGAATGCTGTTCCAGAAAAGGGCTGACTTTTTTAGATGTTTTTTTGGCAATGTCTAATCTGGACTTTCTATTCTTGAGGTTCAGGAATAATTTACACCTTGTGGTGAACCCTCTGTATTTGCTCTTGTGAAGGCTTCGCTTCATGGTATACTTGGATAAGGATATGCTTATCTCCTGGAGGGGGTTCTTCACTTGGCTGGATGTTGTGAAGGGGTTTTTCTATACCATGGAAATGATCGTGTATCCACCATTACAATCATCCACCACTGTTGTCTTTCAAGGATGTCCAGGCCTTTTTGTGTTGCAGAGCTCACCAGTGTGTTCTTTTTTTCTCCGAATGCACCAAACTATTGATTTGTACACTCCTAATATTACTGCTATCTCTCTGATAGATTTTTTTGCAGCCTGAAGATGGCCTGATTCAATTGCATTGAGAGCTCCTTTGACCACATGTTTTGGGTTCACGGCAACAGCTTCCAAATACAAATGCCACACCTAGAATCAGCTCCAGATCTTTTACCTCCTTAATTGATGAACAAATAATGAAATAGCCCACACCTGTCTATTAAACAGCTTTTTAATCTATTGTCCAATTACTTTTGGTCCATTGAAAATTAGGGTGCTGCCTAATAAAGAGCTAATTCCTAAACCCTTCCTTGAATTTGGATGTGAAGACACTTAAATTAAAGCTAAGAGACCATTTTAAGCCCATTTTCATTATTTAACTCCAACTTTAAAACATTTTGGTAAACAGTCAAAATAAAAATAAGTTAGTGTCCAATTATGTCTTTATCTAACTGTAGTCTGTAAATAAGGATTAAGAAACCATACGGACTTGGCATTGACAGTGAACGTCATGTTAACTACGCCTGTCTCTATGCTTACTAGCAGTGACACACAAGACGCCTGTAAACCAACTTGTGGGACCACCCAACCTTTTGGATTGAACGTGTATAGCAATTGTTGTGTTTTTCAATATTATTTTCAATTATTTTATTATCAAGCTTTTATATGACAAATCAAATGCAAGTATCTTCATGAAAAGATGATACTGACAATTATATTCATATTTTGATAACAATTTATTAACAATAAATCACATACGTTTCATCATATTTATACAAACAGCATTTGCTTGTCATGTCTCACATCACATGCAAAACAGTGGTATAAATCAATATTTGGATGATTTGATACTTACATACAATACTTCTTTACAATACAAAGTTTTTCTGTTTTATTTATTCAATTTGGGCCTCTGAATACCAGTCCGGGCCAGTAGTTTTAGCATTGGACCCTGCCCTTCAAATGTTTGAAGTCACTTAGATCTTAGTTTTAGAAAGAAAATCAAATTTTCTGTCCATTTAAAATGACATCATATTGATCAGAAAAACATGTAGACATGGTAAATGCTGTAGATTACTATTGTAGTCGGAAATGGCTAATTTTTATTGGGATTAATACATAGGCTTATATATTTACATTATCAGCAACTATCAATCCTGTGTTATAATGGCACATAGTGTTTGCTCATCCCAGTTAAAACACTTTTGCAATCATGTTAGCACTGCAACAGTTTAACTCAAACCCTTTTTTACCTTTACAGTGTGGTCGGCAATCAAATTAGGGCAGACGTGATGTATGTATACAACGAGGCAAACAACAACCTTCCTAGTGCCTTTTTACAGGACATTTTAACAGTTTCAGGTACGTTGTCATTTGTAAGGATAAGTATATTTTTTATGACTGTGAGATGTAAATCTTAAAGTAACAATAGCCTCACATTGCCAGCTTTATTCACTAGCTCAAGAAACGAATACAACAACTTGCAATTCTCAATACTGAAAACAAATAAATACATCTGAAGTTTATGATCATGGAAATATCCCATTCAAAGCCTTTGTATTTGTATTTTAGGTTTGCTGACAACCACCGCTGCCCCAACAACTATAACCAGCACTACACCACTTCCTACCCTTTTGCTGACCACTGTTTTCAGTACCACAAGTGGTGGAGGTTTTCCTGGCTGGGCTTTAGCCATTATCATTCCTTGTGGCATTGCTATAATCCTCATACCCCTGTGGATCCTGCTAGCAGTACGTATAGGCTTTTGATAACTATTGTAGTATACACTTTTATTCATAGCAAAAACAATGCTAAATCTATGCAATTATTTAAATGTAAAATTAAATGTTAATCTTTGTTTTGCAGTGCATGCTATGTGGCTGTTGTGCTGCCATTAGGAGACGCTGGCACAGACGAAGATCATACAATGTACAGTACACCACCAGAAATGGACTCTTCTGAGGGGACAAGTCATACAAGAAGAGCCAGTTATCTCTCTATTCATCATCACATTAATTGTTGTTTCACTTACATTTTTATATTTTCAATGTGGTTTCAAATGCACTTCTTTTTATAATACATATCTGATTTGAATCAGCTGGATAGGGTGTATATATATATGTATTTATTTAAGATTTTGTATTCAGGCTGTGCTGGCCACTGATTCAATTTATAGTCTATATTTTATTTAATGTATATTGATGGCAATATTTATTTATTTCAAAATGTTTGCAATGTCTTTAAAATATCATTAATTTATTATATTTACAATTCTACAATAAAGCTATCAAACTGTTTGATGAACATAATACAAGTAAAATCGGTATAAGTCAGTAAAATGTAAACAGATGCTGAACTCTACAAACCATAACAGTAGGTTTGGGCAGATGGTCATTGGCAAACTTCAGACGGGCCTGGACATGCGCTGGGATTTTAATCCTTGACGGCGTAGTGTGTTACTAATGGTTTTCTTTGAGATTGTGGTCCCAGCTCGTTTCAGGTCACTGACCAAGTCCTGCCGTGTAGTTCTGGGCTGATTGCTCACATTCCTCATGATCACTGATGCCTCCTGGGGTGAGATCCTGCATGGAGCCCCAGACTGAGGGAGATGGAGCCCCAGACCGTCATCATGAACTTCTTCCATTTTCTAATAATTGCGCCAACAGTTGTTGCCTTCTCACCTAGCTGCTTGCCTATTTTCCTGTAGCCCATCCCAACCTTGTGCAGGTCTACAATTTTATCCCTGATGTCCTTACACAGCTCTCTGGTCTTGGCCATTGTGGAGAGGTTGGAGTTTGTTTGATTGAATGTGTGGACAGGTGTCTTATACAGGTAACGAGTTCAAACAGTTGCAGTTATTACAGGTAATGAGTGGAGTACAGTAGGGCTTCTTAAAGAAAAACTGATAGGTCTGTGAGAGCCATAATTCTTAATGGTTGGTAGGTGAACAAATACTTATATCATGCAATAAAATGCTAATTAATTATTAAAAAATCATACAATGTGATCTTTTAGATTTTTGTTTTAGATTCCGTCTCTCACATTTGAAGTGTACCTATCGCAAAAATTACAGACCTCTACATGCTGTATAAGTAGGAAAACCTGCAAAATCAGCACTGTTTTAAATATTTGTTCTCCCCACTGTATGGGAAAAAACTAAAATGTTCCTTTATGTATGGTATATTGCCTAATTTATTAAAATATATATTTTTACAGATTAATAGAAATATTTTTCCCATCTATTAACATATAATCAGTCTAAACGTTACTTTCATTTATTGATTTTAAGGAAATGTAAAATAATATAAGTTGTATGGGTCATTTTTTGCCTCTAGATATTGTTGAATAAAATAAAACTGTTTTATAGTGTGTAGCTTTCCACACGGACACCACATTTGTAGTCTGATGTTTTGTGATCATAACCTGCGATTAGGGCCACCAACAAATGATTTTTTTCAAAGCTAATTGCGACCGCTGGGCAGCACGAGGGGCTGGCGGCGACGACCGCTGGGCAGCACGGGGCTCTGGCTGCGGCTCCTGGACAGCACAAGAGTCCTCCGCTCGCCCCCTTAGCAACCCCCCAAAAAAATCTTGGGATTGGCTTACCGCCGGTTTCCGCCTTCGCCTCCTTTGCCTTGCTCTAACATGGTCCTTTGGGTTAGTCATTCTGTCACTATGGCTGTAAACTGGTGGAGAGGATGGACCAGGCGCAGGCATGTGTAGCAGTCGGTGTACTCTTTAATTTTATCAAAGACGAAACAACAGAACAGAAAACACAGAGTACTGGGGCAAAACTACTAACTGAAAGTAAACACAAAGAAAGAACACTCACCACATACATTAGGACACACTGCAACATGGAACAATGACTAACAACTGAGGGGAGCAGACGAGAAACATTTAAACACATACTAATAGCTTGATTGAGACCTGGTGTGAACAATGATTGAGGACAAGACAAATGAATGGGACCGGGATGAGTTAATGACTGTTGGATTCCTAGGAAAAGCGAGCGATGACGGAGCAGTCCGTCAGCTCACCGTCACATCAGCTAATATCATCAGCTAAAGGCATGAAGTGTTTTTACCAGCCAAAACCCAGGAAAATTAAACTTGCCCTTCATCAGTCACTAATCAGGTTAGGTGTGCCCACCTTTGCGCGCATTATGAACTCACATACCCAAGAAATTAGGCATGCAACTAAAATTCAGTGACTCATGTGAACGAATAGGTGGAATTGATTAAAAATATTCTAGGTGATCGTTAAAACACCCCGCTGTGAGGCAGCAATGCATTCCAGGGCAACTTTGTCACCTGTGCTTCTGCAAAACACAGTGTCTGTCTTTAAGTATTAAATCCAAAGTAAATAACAACAGACGCAAAGCAGAAGTCTGAATGTTATTGTTATTTGTTTTAAACAACAAACTCTGTTACTTGCAGTATGGTGCCTTGAAGTGAAAGCTCCTGTAAAGTAGTGGGGAAGCTGTTGGTAGCATTCAGGCAAGACATTTCAGAGATGCCAGCCAGAATATTAAGCCTGTGAGTACAACCCCTAGCGGTGCCATGGTCCGTCCTCAAACAAACTATTGTAGGACAGACAAAAATGATTCAGGAACAGTTTTGTGGGCAGGGCAGCATCATAGTTGAAACATTACTACACAGTGGCTATTAATAACTACTTGCTAATAACATATAGAAGCATATAATTATATTTCAAGCCCATATTGAAAAATAAAACAAATGTAGGGATAATTTTTGACACAACTGGGTGAAGGTATTGAGGAAATAATAAAATGTATTTTTTTATAAAAACTGAATAAATACATTTGTCACAACTGATTCACCTGTCTAGTTGTTCAGCCATCCATACATTAAATGAGATAGTCCCCTCCAAATGTATTGGAATGGTAAGGCAAATTCCTTTGTATGTGTGACCAAAGCAATTTGCCTTGCTGTTCCAATTCTTTTGGAGAGGACTGTAGTTTCCATTTCAAAACTTGATGTTAAATGGTTCCTCACTCTCAACGTAGTCTGTAGACCAGTAGAAAAGTTCATTTATGGTTAAAGTTTCTTTAGACACGCATTAAAAACTTTAGAAAACCCTAGCAAAACATCTTTGGGGTTTTTGGCCAAATAAATCAACCAAACTTAATGTAAGATTAAGCAAAGTGTAAAGTTGATTTAAAATATATTGTAATGCCCACACTAAATAGTTTGCTAGCAGGGGCTAAGGCTAAAGTTAGTACATTTTTATCTAAAACTGATGCACGTATTATCATTTAGCACATTGTTGTGGGTGAGGAGCAATGTCAAAATTGTGAAATTAGCCTTTAATCAAAGATTGACAAATGTACTCCTCAATACATAAAGGAGAACCAGTTCATCCAGTTTGGGTGTGTTTCTCCAGGTTGGCTTCTGTCATGCCAATAAATTCAAATTGAGTGCAGTTAAGGTCCTGACTACACTATGATAATTATGGCCTTAGTCACTGCCTTATAAAGGTCACAAGTCAGTATTCTCAGAGTTGTCATACTGTCATCAGAAAACACAAACTACTTGATTGGATTCTACAGCATACTGGCACGATTAGGCTACATGTGACATTGTTTCTCTTAAGAGGCAAATATCTATGATGCTTTTCTCATGAGACGTACATTTAGAATGTTTTATCACACCTGTTTGTGTATTCTACTCCAATGAATGGTGGTGGGGGTGGTTATTAAATGTTTCATAACCACTTATTCATTTTTAGTACTCTTTTGTGTCTTTCTTGTTCTCTGTTAGCCTTAAACTCAGTTGAAATTGTAATGCCAAGCATCTCTCAAAGACCCTGACTCTTTTGACAGTTTCAAATCTCTCACTGAAGATTAATACCAAAAGTGTCAGTCAGACCGTTCTCATTCACATGTTTGGTTCCGGTAGATGCTGTCACTCATGACGGGACTTGTTTAAAAGTGTTATGAAATGTAATGTTTTCCTCCTATAGTATTTATGTCCAGCCCAACAACCAAATAGCTGTGACGCGTCACTCTACATTATTGTGATATCCCAGATGGATCACTTGACTGATATTACATATTGATGTAAAATTTATATATTGCAACATATGGTTTAATCAAATTGACATTCTAGTGGCACTGCATGATAAGTTTATTTTTAACTCACGGGTGATGGCCAATGCACTAATTGTGGCAAAATTTAAGTTTCTTTAAAATCATTGTTGCTATTTCTTTATTAAGGGCATATGTAATTCAGCTCCAGTAAACCCCTATATTTATTGGGCCCTTTTGAACTTTAGTAAAAAAATGTTTTCCAGTAAAAACATTGACATAAGAAAAGTTTCTTTCTCAGCACTGTCTCTGTGAAAAGGTTGAGCAATTTGAGTCTGGGCACACCCTCAAAGGTAACTATGCTTTCTAAAACCGGTATTGTGTTTACATCTGGCAAGTATAACTGAAATTAATGCAGAACATCCAGTGAAACATTCCTTAAAGTAATATGGATGTAATAATTAGGTTTGAGTAGGCCATCAATCTCAAGGAATTACATGTTGGAACCACCCAAGACATTTTGGTTTTCCAATTTTGTTTTTATTCATTAGTGTTAGTATTATTATTATTATTTTTGACAAGCCTACAAACTTGCCAACTTTAGAAGCTCACCACTTCACCCCATTTGTCCTAGTTGTTAATATGACCACATAGGTCAGTCTCCACAGATAATCATAATGCAAAATATGCATTGGTACAGAAATTCTAAACAATCTGAAGAGTCAACATACGCAGGCAACCACACCACACAGGGGCCCTATAATATGCAAATGGTAACGGTTAATATCTCTTGCTTTGAAAGAGTCCACACGCTTACCATGTTGTGTGGGGCCCTTCAATAGTGGATACCAACTGCTTGTGACACGATACTTCATAGAGCACAAGATAATGAAGTACCAGTCCTCTAACAACAGAATATAACTAAAATACATGTGTATCATCAGGTAAAAACTGGCTTCCTCACAACAGTATGTTCCAACGTACAGTCCATGGGTCTATTCATAGAGTCTATGACAGACACATGGAAAACTCCAATCAGGAGATATGGACAGGGCGTGTGAAACCCATCAGCAAAGGGGCATTACATTTCCTACCTGGTGTCCTTTGTACAGAGATTTTTAATACTCTCATACATTGTGTCAAGCTTAATTCAGTTACTTTTCATGCCCAATATCTATCAATATAGTCCTGTGTTTACCTGATTGAAGAACCAGCTGTGCCCTCAACTTGACATTGTCATTATTCAGCTGCTTTATCTTCTCCAAATGTTCTGAATGTAAAGATAGACAATTAATTATTCAGTCCTATGTATCTGGTTATTTTACATTCCTCAGAACTCAATAAATCCACTAAAATGTTAATTCTTACCTTTATGTACAGAGCTCTCTCTTCTTGCCCTTTAAAAGAGAAATATGCTTTGTTAACATAAGTTAAGCATCTGGATTAAGTGAATGAACCCACACATACCAATGTAGCAGTTGTCCACATGTTGCAGTGGAGTACTGTGCTCGCTCCATCCTGAAAATAATAGTTGTTAAATCAATAAATATGATGAAACCAAGTAAACATTGCAACAATTATCAGATTAACATGTAATTCACATACCTCCAGGGCTGCAATTCACATGGTGTTGTGGTGTGAATGTGTATCCTTGGAGTGGTAGGGGCCCACGCTGGAACGATTTTCGCTCCTCTGGTGATACACACAGATCTAGGAAAAGTTAAGATTGTCTAAGCGTTTACCCTGCAAAACACATTTTCATCCCAAATTGTTATTACGGTTTAAAATGTGCCTGCATGCTTAATGAGTTCATAAAGGACAGCCTCCCAACTGTCTTCAGGTGCTGAAAAATTTCTGGCAAACTTGTTGTGGCTGAAGGACTTCAATGCAGGGTGGTGGCCAGTTGCAATGTACCCCTTTGAGCCACAGCCACACATCCTCCGGGAACAAATCGACAGAAAACGTCATGATCTAGAAAAACGGCATCTTAGGACATACCGGCAAGTTAAGAACACTGGATGCACAAAGACACACAAGACACATCAGTAACGGAATTGTAACAAGAACGGATTTAGCTAGTCTAGCTAAATGTTACTGCCAAGAGTTTGCTATCACACATTTGAGTAACAAACTCTTTTGAACATGTAAGCTGTTTCTATGTGTGTACTGTGCATGTCTACACAAAGCGCCGTTACAAAAGCAATAGTGCATGAATCAAAGTCTATTTTATTTATAAACTACCAAAACTGTTTACAAAAGTTCTGAACACTAAGATTTAACAATCTTAAAAAAGTGTATACAAATAATCAGTACAAAAATAAAAGGAGTGCAATACCTTCTATGCTGGAAGAAAATGTCCACGCAAGCATATACAACATATCACAGCGCACGCCCACTCTTCGACGGCTAGCCGCCAGCGTAAAGCACCGCTTGTGGAAGGCCACCTGAGATGCAAATTAGCTGATGCAATTTGAAATCAGAAAAAAATTGGTGGCTGGTTGCCCGCTGGCAGTAAGACACTATAGCCTACAGTGGCCCGCCAGCAACAAAACGCCAGCGGGCCGCCATCGATTGCTCACTGGGAAAATGCACATTATTGTTTATAAAAGCTAGGCTTTGTTTTCCTGACTGAGTGTGTGTGCCAGTTCCTGACTTCCCTAAAAGGTTGCAAATCATGGGGGTGGTTTAAGGCTAGTGCAGTAAGTTTTTTTGCTGGTTGAGCGTGGTTAGGGATGGCAAGGAACACATTTCTGTAGAGCAGCTAGGCATCCTCAAATTAGTGGATGAGATCTATATCATTCCAGGATACCATAACCATATCAATTGGAAAGGCTTGCTTGTTAATATGTTTTAAAGAACGCATGATAGTAATGAGGGGAGGCCGTTTAACCACAGACCCAGTATAAATGCAATCAATGTGGCAAAGACTGTAGTAATGTATTTTGAAGGTTTTTTAGGAAAATATCTATCAGGCGGTCAAATGTTTAACACTTGGACTGCCAAATGCCTATGGGAATTGGTGTAAGAGTTTGTAATTAAAACAAAGCAGCCATTTTGAAAGCTACATACTATTATTTAGGAAAAGTCATGGAAAAGACATTTTATAAACTAAAACATTGGGAGTACTATCTGAATTCCCTCAAATGGATGCAATTGGTGCACATCAGCCGAGATGCCAAGTTGTATGGGCCCCTTGACAACATCTCTTGTTTCCCTTTTGAGAACATTCTTGGTCAAATGAAGAGGCTTCTAAGCAAGCCTGCTGGAGCAGGTTGTTCGTCGGATGTCAGAGAAGAAACAGCACAGACCCAACACCTCTAAAACAAGGTCTTTGAAGGAGCACAACAATGGACCACTTGTTAGTGGACTAGCGGTGGTACAGCATTTTGAAGAGTTATACTTAAGAGACATTTATTGTAAAAAGGAGACAACTGTGTCTTGCTGCAATGCATTGACATCACTGTTGTGCAGAATGTGGTCACTGATGAAGTTGACAACACATTCATAATTTACAAGAGGTTCAGTAAAATAAACCGATTTTTTCACATATCCATTGCCATCTTCAAAGATTGACATGTATCACCTTTCTGGATTATCAAATAATCTTCACTTCACCAAAACTACTAATGAGCTGAAGAAGTGCACTCTTCTTTCTTGCCAGGATAAATATGATTTCTATTGACCCCGTTTGGGATCTCACCCTTACAGCTTCCAGAATGCAGCTACTAGATGGCTGACTGATACCTGGAATTGGGACTACATCTATTGTACAATTTTTATTCTTGTACTCATTTTATTTTTATGGACTTTATTTTAATACTGTTAAATTTGTCAGGACTGCAGGTTGGGACCCAACGCGGAGAGCGGCAATCAGAGTAGTCGGGGACAGGCGGAAGGTCGATTCACGAGCGGGCGACAGTGGTACAGGCAGGGAACAGGCGGAGTAGTCGGAGACCGGCGAGAGGTCGGAACACTGTCCGGCAGCTAACGTACAGGCAGGGAGCAGGCAGAATCGTCAGGGACAGGCAGGAGGTCGATACACGGGAAGGCTGTACGTAGGTGAGTGAATCGCGAGAAAAGGCTTGCAAGCAAGAACCATGATCCGGCAGAGAAGGAATGACAGAGGGCTGAATAAATACTGTAGGTAATGGGGTAATTGGGGACAGGTGCGTAATCGTGGATTGGGAATAGGTGCGTAATTGGAAGCTGACCGGGTGTGTGAGTGGCTAGGAACGTGAGGACCTGCCTCCGCGAGATCGCGGAGGCGCGGTCGTGACAAATTACTTAATTGTAAATTACCTAACTGTTAAATTATGTACTTAATCGTACATCATATTGGTCAACATTGGTAGTTTATAAATAAAATAGACTTTGACTTAGGCACTATTGCTTGTGTAAAGGATTAGAAAATGTACTTGAAAGCAAAACCGACACTCCCTCCTTTTTTGCATTAGCAAGAATTTTCAGAGCTAGTATTTTCACACCCTTTGAAGTAAGTCCACACACCCACAAGCAGATCACCCCAGGCCTTTCACCCTTGTCGGATGGATTGATGGATTGAAGTACTCAGCTAAACGACTTGATCACCTTTGTGTAGACATGTGAACAACAGTAGTGGTTATTGGGTAGTCTATATGCTTGAAATAAACTCTGCAGTAAACATAAGCTTAAGATTTTCACGTTTTGTTCTACGACACAAACACACACACAAACACACACACAGGTTAGAAATAGCCTTGTCTCACCTTTGCCTGCCATAATTCCCCCTCAAACTAGTTTCATGAGCGACAGTTCAGTTGAAACACTGCTGTGTCCATAGATGGCACTGTAGCAAATGTGAATTGCATGCGAGACAATTGCCATGTCGCCCAATACAATATCAATCAAATTGATTGTTTATTGTTTTTACATCAGCAGTTGTCACAAAGTGCTTTCACAAAACACCCGTCCTTAAACCCCAGGGAGCAAACAACATTAGTGATGAACTTCAGTTCATCTAGAAAAACTCCCTAAGAGAACAGAAATTTTGGAAGAAACCTAAAGAGGAACCAGGCTTCGAGGGGTGACCAGTCCTCTTCTGGCTGTGCCGGATGAACATATTAAGAGTTCAAATTGTAATAGTTCGATGCATGTGGGCTAAGCCCAGAGTCTACTTAAACATTGTCCAGATCAGAAACATGACCAGATGGACAAGGACAGGGACAGACAGGGGTGAGGGGAGCAGAGTATCGTCTTGAAATCGTCAGGTATTGTCTTGATCTGCAACACAACCAGGAGGACTTTGGACAGGGACTGCAATGAGTCAAGCCTGGTACTCCAAAATGGGAAGGGCCATCTTAACTCACACTGGCAAGAAGACATTTCAATGTAGTAATGGGAAAACCGGATCATTTTAGTGAATTGGTTCTTTAAGTCTCGTTCAGTAAACAGTTAAAAAAGTGTGTAAGGTATACTATACTATACTATTAGCCACTATACAGTATTAACAGCAGGAATTCCTTCAAACACAACACATTTGCCAAAACGTGTTCACCATCCCTTCTAAACTCATTAAGCATGCAGGTACCTTTTAAAATGTAATAATAGTTTGAAAGTCTGGATGAAATTGTGTTTAGCAGGGTAAATACTTACACAAACTTTATTTTTCCTAGATACGTAGGAGACTGCATGTGTGTATTGCTAGAGGTGTGAAAATGGTTCCAGCATGGAAATAACTGATGACAGAGTGACAACAGACTGCGCGCTAATCTCAAGTAAAATACAGTTCATGTGACTTTTTGGAGACAGTGACGATGTTTCACCTCACACCTTATCTCATCTGGATGTCCCACAAGTCTTGTTGTTTTTATAGGTACCTCTGGGTCAAATTGACCCATTCTGGTGCTTCTAGTGTTAACTTTGGATCCTTTATTTTTCCCTTTCTGCATAAATGATATTATGGATGTTGTAATTGTCATTATTATGCTGATGTCGCAGTTCTGGCTAATGGCCACATATTACTGTCCAACTCTGGCCATTTTTAGCAGTCAGAAAACACAATTATCTCAAGCAATTATCTCAAAACGTAAATGCACTGGAAACCATTTCTACGTTTTACCAATAAATGTACTCATTAGGGGGTCGTTTGTTTAGCTATGTCACAAACCAACTAGGAGAATAACAATATTTCCAATTACATTTTAGAAATGCTTTTTGATGACAAGCTAGCTAACATTTTTATGTCACTAATAATCACAAAACATTCAGAATATGATCAAATGATTCATCTGTACAAGAAGCTACACTGATGAACCAAAACATTGTTTGTCCTCTGTGTGCCACCAAAACAGCACTGACCTGCTGAGGCATGGACTCTACAAGACCCCTGAAGCTGTCCTGTGGTGTCTGAAATAAAGACATTAGCAGCAGATCCTTCAAGTCTTGTAAGTTGCATGGTGGAGCCACCGTGGAGTAGACTTGTTGGTCCAGCACATCCCACAAATGCTGAAACTGATTCAGATTTGGGGAATTTGGAGGCCCAAGGCTCTTCATCGCTGTCCTCAAACCATTCATGAACAATGTCTGCTGGGTGGCAAAGCGCATCATCCTGCTAAAAGAAGCCATTGCCATGAAGGGGTTTACCTGGTCTGCACACAACTGGAATATACTACCTAAAGATCTTAGATGTGCCCCCAGATTTTTTTTTAAAACAGGTTTCAACATTCTTCTCTTTTCACGTGCCTATGACTGAGCACTTAAACTTAACCACGCTGTTTAGCCCTACACCTATTATAGCTTTGTATGTTTTAATCCCAGATTTATTCTATTTCTATTTTCATAATCTATGTTTTATTATTATGTTCATTTGGATATTTGTTTAAATTCTATTGTATTTCTATATATGTTTTCTTTTTGTTTGAGAAATACATGCAATACATGTATGCATTGTGCTATATAAATAAACTTGCTTGCTTGCTAAATTTGAGTCACCCCGGGGTTCACCCCACTTGCCAGGGGGTGCCAAACACTGTTTTTTGGCAGCACATGTCAGTGTAACTGAAATGTCTGGTAAGTTATTGTGTAAATGTTCTCTCAACAGCTCCCTCTTTTATAGCATAAAAAGCATAAAGTCAAATGTTCAGCCTACTATCCTACAAACATCAGGGCACTAAGGTGCTTTGCAGGTTAAAAGATGACAAACTCAGATCAGTGAAAACTATGTAAGTGTGAGAAGGCTTGAGTGGTGGGGTGAAGCGGACCAGGCAGAGGCAGACAGTTGCAGTTCGGTGTACTCTTTAATTATAAACACACACACACACACACACACA
>JACXGJ010012212.1:0-18342 GCA_016801105.1 Esox niger | reverse complement strand
TGTGTGTGTGTGTGTGTGTGTGTGTGTGTGTGTGTGTGTGTGTGTTCCATGTTTGTGTGCATTTGGTGACAAATATAGAAAATCCCCCAAAATAATTTCCCCTGCAAGGTATTTTGGTTCGTCCCTTGCCAGGGAATGTGTAATTCAGCTCAGGGTTTAAGGAAACACTAGCTCTGTTGAATTGCGGTTACTATATGGTTTAGGTATTATCAGTTAGGGTGCCTTGTTAAGGCTAATTTGAATTTAGGTATACATTCCATTGTGCTCACTCTGTTTCACAGAAACTGCTCTAACTGGTTCTGCTTCTGCTTGGTGACTCAGGATGAGTATTTAGTTCATGTCATTTGCTTGTTTAACTGGTCTGTCCAGTTCCCACAGTCTAAGTACACTGGCCTTCATAGTGCACACATGGCAAATTAGTTTCCAATTGCGTATTAAAATAGACTCTTCTATTTCTGACCATTTCACTGTGTGGTACTGAATACAACCCTGCCTTATCTGAGTGTCGGTATCCTTATGTCCTCATCCCCTGGCTGATGCACGGATGATGCACCAATGGGCAGAAGAGTCAGGGTGAAAAGATCTTTATAGTCGTGTGGAACGAGTTTGAGAGGTTTCAAACACCAACTGCTAATGTAGAATCTTGGGACTAGCTTTTATTTGCTATTCCTTCTGAGATTTAGCTATGAAGAAGTCGGTTGGCGAAGTGTACGCACGTTTAAATAAATTAATTAATCATAGTCATAAATGACTACACTTGGACCAACTTGCAAATGGAACCTTCTGGTCCCAAGCTGCTGCCGGACATCTTGTGGAACAAGTCGTGTGACTAGCTACAGAGCGTTTCTCACGTGTCCCATTTTAGAAGTCTGAGTGGGTGAGCAACAGGTGCTTCCAACTGCCTTCCAAGCCTGAGAGGCTTCATTCCCATCGTTACCCTATTCTCTACTGGGTGCACTTCTGACCGCACCCCAGTGGGGCTTGGCTTACCAAGAAGCGTGTCGATCCTCGAATGCTCTGTGTCAGTTCCATGTTATGCCTCCATCCCTATGACAATGCAAACCTGTTGATTAGAGGTTAGGGCTCTGCTCAAATGCAGGCATTGTTGAGGTAATGGGGGCGGCCCTTGGAACGAGACCAAGTCCTGAGAATGAACAGACTGCTATTTAGTTCTGCTCTGCTTACCATCTGGTCTCTGTCGAAGGGCTCATGTCCGCTGCCTGTGTGGCGTGGCTGGTAAATGTTTTCTAACCCAGTGGTTCTGCTGATAATAGTGTCAAAACAGCAGCCGCTCTTGGTCTCTCAGCTGTCTGATACTACGACAGACAATAGTCATGAGTGACACCAGTTTGCACGGTGGTTTATTTACTGATCCTGAACCACAGAACCGTTAGACGGTCTTTGAAAAAGCGGGAAATATTTGCTTCGATGCAGGTGTTGGCCAGAGTTTCGGCACTGTCCACTCATGTTTTATCACCGGCGTTGCTGCCCAGTCTCGTATTGACACTGTGACTCTGGCCGATTCTCAGGAACAAGTTCCCCTTGTGCAGGCTGGGTAAGAGGACTACTGTGGAACATACAGGAGTTATTTTCTGAAAGCTACTCACAGTGTTTGCTTTGGCAACGGCTTGACTCAAGACAGCCGAGGTTGTTCAGGTTCCTGCTTTTTACTCAAGCGGCCGGGTTGTGGGTGTGATGCCATAGGACGGATGGAAGACTCATGTAGTCATGAGAATACAAGCATTCATTTAATGCAGGGTCTCCAACATGACCGTCACAAGACTCGTGCAACATCTCAAATGGTTTTCAGGAAACTGATTTGGCTTTTAAGTCTTCTCTGTTCAACTCTAGTTGGAAAGCTCTTGTGGCAGCACCTCAGTCACTACTTTAAGTGTTTTGGTCTCAGCTGATACTCTATTCGATGGCTCCAACAACCACAGCATGTCTTTACTACTGCAGGTTGGGTTGGGATGGGCGCTTTCAAACAAATTATTAATGGTTTTAAGTTACGCAGTCATTGGACTGAGCAGCTAATTGATTTAAATGTTTAATGAACATTAGCACTGAAGTATAGTGGCTGTATACCCTCAGTGGTCAATGTTTTCTACTCCGTGCCCCTGTAACACATTTTTCAGAATTGGTTCAATGGATGTTTTGCGTGTAAAGATTCCCAAAGTGTCTGGAGAACTGTAGTCTATGGGACTGTCTTCCCGGGCTGTCGGTCTGTTACAGTGCAGTTCCAGACCAAGGTCCGTTCAGACCCTGAGATGCTAACGGCCATTATCAGTGCAATGGAACATTCTGTGGTGATTTGATGTTGTCATTGTGGTTCTGCTTGTGGTGTTCCAACTGCAGTTTTACAGATTTGCTACTAGATGTAGCTGGCGGTTCCTTGTGCTCAGTTACATAAGCAGATCGGCGACCCAATTCTGACCTTAATTGTTTTGCCCGACAATGTTCCTGTAAACATAGCTGGGGGGTGTGGTCTTTATTTTGCTTCCCGCTGACAAAATTGCATGACCCCTTGAAAAAGCTACTTCCAGTAAGTGGAAATGAATAATCTGTGACTAAAGAATTGTTCTGCATATCAAAACACTGAAAGGCCAAACTAATGTTATTTCATTCTTGTCTTCCAGATCAGTGGTTGCATCATTCTAGGTGTCTCCATCTACCTGAAAGTGTCTAAGAATGGAAATACTGTAAGCGAAATGCCCCGCACTGTCTTTTAGCCTAGCGGTTTACCGCTAACCTTATTGGATACTGCAAGTCCCTTTATTAAACAATGCCCGGGCACCTCTCTCCCCTCCATCAGATCACAACCACTACGCTACCATTTGTCAACCTGCTGATAGCCATCGGGGCCATCATCATGGTGCTGGGCTTCCTGGGCTGCTGCGGGGCCATCAAGGAAAACCGCTGTATGCTAATGCTGGTGAGGAGACTGGTTACTGTAGTCATGGCGCCCGTCTCCAGCAGGAAATCTGCATAAAGGGATAACAGAACTAGTCTGTGAAGTGGGCGGGGTGAATTTGTGCTAATTTTAGAGCTGAACGGTAAAGATCCAAAACCAGTGTCAGTCTACACACAAACCCAAGTCGTATGAACAATTAAGAAGTTTCATTTAAATGATTCACTTTGCGAGGGACACCTGTCACTGAGTCAGCAAGGCATTTTGTGAATCTAATGGTTCAATTAATGGTGTTTCAGTTCTTCATCGGGCTGCTGCTCATCTTCATCCTGCTGTTGGCTGCTGGAATCCTGGGGGCTGTTGGAGCGAAAAATGTAAGGAAGTCCTCAAATAATTGGCTCTGGAAATTCGAACACTTCACAATACTGTATCCCATTTAAAGTAGTTACTGATTTCTACTGAGGTTCTTGCAGTTCTTCATACTGGGAATAATGTTCCACACACTGTTTACAGAATAGGCTTGCAGAGGAATAAATGTTTGCCAAGAACATGTTTGTTCAAATTTTGTACAATTTCTCTGCAGTAAACCGCTTACTTGACACTTAAAAAAACATTGCTGCATAGTCAAGTCGTCTGAATGTTCCTGCAGTTCTTATGGTACATTAGGCCCTGACGTGTGTGACAATACTGAGTCTCTCTCCTCCAGTCCAAGAGCATGTTGACTGATGCCTTCACCGCACTGCTACCACTAAATAAGCAGCCAGCTGAAATCCAGGCGGATTTGAACACCCTGCAAAAGGAGGTACGGAAGAGCCCTTTGGGCGTTCTGCATTGCTTTAATGGCTTTGGTCAATAAGGTTCTGTAGTTGGTTTCTGGGTTGTGCTGAACTGGAATTCACTTATTTAATCAGGGGCCCTGTACATACAGCAGAAGTACATCAATTCATAATGCTCCTTGGTTCAAACTGGGCCAATCTGTGAAGTACCCCTTTCTGACAGGTTCAGAAAAATCTGATTGTGGCTCGAATGGCTTCCCAAGAATCTAGACATGTTCTGGTCCAGACCAACTGAGGACTGAGCATCCAATCGAGCAATGTTGTGCTGAACGGTCAAATGCTTTTCGAAAATGGCATCCCCTCCAATCCATGTATTTGCCGTGTGCTTAATGGGGAAACCAGTCAGTCGGCCTACAGTTAGTGTTGCCTGTAAATGGGATGTTTCCTCTGAGGACCGGAGATGGCCATTATTCACAACATTAGATGGTGGAAATCCCTTTAAAATACCTGTTAAAATAAAAATCCTGTTGAAGTGAGGTTCTGGTGTGGCTCTCTTTCAGGCTACGTGCTGTGGACTGGTCAATGGACCTTCAGACTGGGGCAGCTCCGTCCCCGACTCTTGTTCGTGTGTTGATACCACTCAGCCTTGCACAAACAACATGTACTCAACGGTGAGCCCAGGGTGTCTTCACAAGTATTGGAGACAGTTTTTGGAGAAGGCCATTTTGAATTTGACATGAATAAGTTTGGTTTACTCCCTTAAACTATTTCTGAAATACTCTGAAAATTAATGTTTCTACATGGGGTGTTTTTTGTCAGGGTGACACTATTCTAGCGTCCAGGGTGATGAACACTGCCCAAACACTCTCAAAGTAGAGATTTAAAATGTTTTTTTTATGGGTCAGTAAATAAAAGGACTCCATTTGTGTTCTGCAGCCTTGCATCCAGTTTCTGACCAATGTGGTGGAGAAGAGTGCCCTCATTGCCCTGGGGATCGCGTTTGGCATCGCCGTTTTGATGGTGAGAAAGCAAAGTTTGAAAACCTGCTGGATCTCTGGTAAAAGCAGTGGGAATGTAGATGACTCAGATTTGTTGGCACTGTCTTGATGCCTGCCATAGTTGATTCTCCCAATGAACCACTTAAGTAGCTGTGAAGACCACACAAATGGATTTGGGCCATTAGCAGTGGTGGGAATAGATTTTAGCCTTTAAGCTAATGGGTTGTAATGTGTGGTCTTGTTTTTGTTTCAGATCTTCGGAATGGCCTTTGCCATGACACTGTACTGCCAGATTGGAAAGGGTGTCGTATCCAGTGCTTGAAAGCAGGTGACATACCTGGTTCAGGGTTGGGTTCAATGTGACATGAAGTCATATCAAGTCATGAAGTTACCAGAGAAGTTACTGAAGGAATCCATTTTAAGTGACCTCTAAACAAGTTGCAAGGCTTCCCATTCATGGGAGTTAAAATTTGACTTACATCAATTTGAATTTGGCCCATCCCAGACTGAACACTTCTAGATGTCCCCCACTGTCCAGGCAGCGTGTCACTTGGACTGAACATCAGGATTTTGGTCAGTTCAATTCAAGGAAATGCACTGATTTATTTTCTGCTACTTTTTAATGGAAAACAAATTTGAATGTGGCCTTAGTCTTAATTGAAGCCAACCCAGCTCAACACTACTACTTTCTGTGATTCATTCCATTAGTCTCCATCCAGTAGTTGGATTTCAAGTTATTCATCTGCTATTTCAGTGTCTTGAAGTTAATCTAAAACATGTATTTTTGTATTTTTATGGGCTTCTTGATTATTATTTTTTTTTCTAATGAAAATACTCACTGAAGTGACTGTGCTTGTATAAGCCATGTTAGTGTTTAAATTGGTTTATTACTTTCCAGTTGATGCTATGTAAGATTGCTCAACGTGTGTGTATATAATTTTGCCAATTTAAAATCTATCCCTGTAGGTTTGTACATCTACTAAGCTGTTTTGTTTAATTGTCTATGTACCTTCTCTGAGGAAAATAAACAGAAGTAATAAACCTTTTTGCCTCACCCTCCATGTTATAACAGCCCAGGTACCATTTAACTAAACACCAATGCAGATTAGGACCGTTCTTATTCAGGAACACTGCTACCCTCTACAAATAATGTATTGTCAAACAGGTATTTAACACAATTTGTCTTGAATGCTCTTGGGAGAGGAGAGTCCCACCCCGGTACCATTCTTAATTTTGTGGAACATGAAATTGTTCTTTAGTGTGATCCTTGGCCAGTCATTTGTTTAGCTTTCTGACAACTCAAAAAGCCAATTTGGGTAGACTCTTGTACTCATCTTAGCTGTGAGTTTTTCTATAGTTGTATAATAAGCATTCTACTGAAACAGTGTTCTTCTGATGTTAACTGCACTTTGTCCTGTTCTATGACAAGTTGAATCTAATCTAAACAAGCATTCTACCAAAACAGTGTCACTGTACCGTCGAATGCTAACACTTCCAAGCTCTGTCCGCTACTCTAGGTTTGTGAGTTCTCCCAAAAACATGAATAATAATAGACTACAAAAAGAAGTACCTTTGCCATCAAAGACCCAACCTCAACGGGAACAAGGATGTTACTGATACTTCAAGCTACTTTTTGTTGAAATATGAATATTTTGTTTAAAGATGCGGTCTGGGACTTCTCAAAGTAGGTGTTTTAATCTACCATATGTGCAAGTAGAATCCAGATCATACCGTTGTGTGCCAAAACGCTCCAACTTTGAAAGCAAATGGTTTTGACGACGTGGCACAAATAGGTCCATACATGACACAGTGCATACTTTTCTGAGGCCTTTATTCTCTCTACAGCACCATATTAGCAACCAGTGGCCAAACAGACATGGAATATATGTTTAATTGAAAAGTACATCTGTCGTTTGCTGAATTAATTTTCTTTCTGGATTTTTATTTTCCATTTTTCGATTTTAGATCTTGGGGTTCATTCTATGGTTGCTTTCCTATAAGAAGCTCTCAACAGGTTTGTAGGCCAGATCCATTTCGAACAAAAGTTTGTTTTTCGTTTTGGAGCAGAGCTTTGTCTCGGATGTCTCTTTACAAATGACATTCCCGTTTGTACATGTCAGCTCACTGTTATGTTGTGTACGGAGTGGGGGGGCACCCTGTAAAATGTTTTAGCAGAATCAACTTACATTGAGTATTCAATGTCAACTTAAAATGTTAAATTATTCTAACTTACACAACTTTTTTGACTAATGATATCTCATTTAATCCTCTAAGAAAGAGGAACAAACCGACCCACTTTCCAATCTCACACTGACTATGGTAGGTTTTTTGTCCCAAATAAATCCAAAGCTTGACTAAAGTGTTTTCTAAAAAAAGACAGAAATAATCGAGACTGCTTATTCTGATTACATTTCCTTCAAGAGTCGGTGACCAAGAGGTTTGTAAAAGCTGACATGGTTGTGAAAGAAACAACCTTCCAAAGTTGGTCATTTTCCACCCCTCTAATAGCAACAAGTAGAAGGATCCTTAAACAGTAGTAAATCAGCCCGGGGGATCTGTACTCGGGCCAGTAGATCTGCTTGTAGTTTTCCAGACACTTTGGGATAGAGGACTTATTTATCCCGCTATGGGGAACTGTAGAACCTACATGAGAGTCCTATGCATCACTTTAAATGTTCTCCTTCTGGTAAGTGAACAGATCCATTGTTTTTTGCGTTTATTCACTGCATTGGTATTTGTTGGTTTGAAGGGTTATGTTATGGATTCATTAATATAATAATTTAAGAATGGATAGTTTAAACCATCATTAGAAACAATGTTAGCCTAAAATGTGCGCATTAATTATACACATTTTGAAGTAAATCTCTATTTCATCATAATAATATACACAAATAAAAAATAGGTTGCCAATTGTTTCCTCATCAAAGAATCTGGATGTCCATCTGTATATAATCTGTAGTCATGTCATGCTATTAACAAATCTGTTGAGGTTGATTCAGATATTGTAAAAGGTGAGGATTAGGTACAGGTAAGTCTTAGGTTTATAAGACTTCTACATAAATGAACCCTAAATCTAAACATTGCAAACATATTTCTAATTCCAGGTATTTGGAGTTTTTCAGTTTGTAGTTGGGATTAAATACAGCTTCCAACACCCTCCTGAGGTATTTTATATTTTATTTTAATGACCAAAGATGTATTTTATATATGTTAACCAAAAGTAATGTTATCAGTAATCCAAAAACACCACAGCTATATGTTTCTGCTTCTCAGCTGTTAAAGCAAAGTTGATGTAATTTCAGTTATGTGATCCCTTCAATAACATAATTTCCTTTTTTTCTATTTGTGTGACTGCAGTTTGACCAGCAGAGTACACTCCATGAAATGTACGTACTCAATGTGTTTGGACCCATCACTATGCTATTCTCTATCCTGGGAGTTTATGCTGCATACAGAGACAAGAGAATACAGCTCTTACTGGTTAGTGTCACTATCTGGGAAGGGGCCATTTCAACTCCAGTTAGCTCAGATGTAAAGAAAAATTACACATCTGAATTTGATGAACTTCCAGAATTGACTACAATTTAAATGGAATTGACCCTTTCCGGATTTCTAACAGCTTAATTTGCTAGATAAGAGCACAGGGTCCCAAACATGTTTGCATCATGACCCACAAATCAACGTGTGTTTTGAACTGCGACCCTTCTCTGTGGGGAGAAGTAAGAACAGGCACATATCTAGATGTATAATAACATATATCTTTTAAACGTGTCACTGATGGTGGACACATGAACAGTGAAGTGGTGACTCTGGGATGCTGGCCTGCTAGGCAAAGTTTCAAAGAAAAAGCCGTATCTCAGCTGGACAGTTAAAAGAAAAGATTTAGATGGCCAAATGAATACAGACACTGGACAAAGAACTCTGCCTAGAAGACCAGCATCTCAGAGTTGCCACTTCACTGTTGATGTTGAAACTGGTGTTTTGCGGGTACTATTTAATCAAGCTGCCAGTTGAGGACCTGAGCGATGTTTGTTTCTCTAACTAGATACTTGTGCAATAAACAATCAGATCAGAGACGAGTTCAGGGGATTTGTTCTCTGTGTGTTTTCAGTTGACAGTGTCTCATATCTTTTCTCGACTCACGTGGTCATAATTATCTTTATACAGGGGGTGTTCGAGAGCGTTTCTCTGCGTCGGCCACTGGACTATCACACACTGCAGTATATTTGACCCCTAGCCCGTTTGTTCACCAGGGCCTTCCACTCCTCTTTCTGTTCTGTGAAAAAGTTTTCAGTTTCTTGGCAATTTCTCACATGGAGTAGCCTTCATTTTTCAAAACACGAATAGATTGAAGAAGAAAGTTGTATGTTTCCAGACATGTTGAGGATGTAATAAAACGCACAATTGCTAATGCATCAGATACTCAGCTAGTCTAACGGCTAGTTTCATTGCTTCTTTAATAAGCAGCAGCTTTCAGCTGTAATAACATGATTGCAAAAGGGTTTTCTGATGATCACATAGCCTTTTAACATGATAAACTTGAACACAAGAGTGATGAATGCTGATCATGGTCCTCTGTACGCCCTTGTAGATATTCCAAAAGAAATCGCAGATTCCAGTCACAACAGTCATTTACAACATTATCAATGTCTACACAGTATTTATTATAAATGTTTTGTTGTTGACCGAATCTTTTGAACAGTAATGTAAATATATCAACCCACCCAAAGCCTTGTTGAGACACTTTGAGAAAGCCTGTATTACACTGATAATTTAGATTGATTGATGTAAATAAAATATTAGGAAATGTTATTTTCTTTAGGGAAATCTACATGTTAACCTCTCACTCTTTCACTCTGCTTCTTCGCTCTTTCAATTTCTTTCCTTCTCTCTTTGTGCAGTATGTTGCTTTTATGACCTGTGAATTCATAGCCATCGTAATTGTTGCTGTGCCAATGGTTACTGCCCAACCAAAGGTACCCACATTTTCAATATCAACAAAGATGTGCTACATTTTGTAAATTCTGAACCGTTGTTTTGTTGGATAATCAGTTCATGATGTTATGATAAAATCGTAATAATTTGTTTAGATGGAGGAGATTCTGGACAGAAGGTTTGAATCTGTGCCTCCACTTTACGATAGTGAATCCCAGGTCCAGATGGAGCTTAACAAACTCCAGGCATCGGTAATAATCAATCAATAAATCAGGCTTTATATTGGTTTCAGACAATTTCTTATAATCATTATGAAATCTATACTAATTTTGCCATAAATGCATTTCTTAACAATGAAACTTCAGGGAAAAACAATACATATATATTTTTTGTAAAATAAAACAATAAGTCAGTATTGATAATTGCAGAGTACTATAGTCTTTGGGGTGGGAATTTGATTGTGTTAATTCTTTTGTGTTTCATTTTGTTTGTCTTCTAGGATCAATGCTGTGGACTGCGTGGCCACTCAGACTGGGGTTGCCACATTCCAGTCTCCTGCTACTGTCCACAAGACTCTCTAGTTGATGGTTTATGTGAGAATGTAAAAGTAGGCTGTCAGAACACTGTTGTGGATTTACAATCAGAAATTCATTGTTAGACGATGTGATGTAAAGGTAGTGCTAAAGCTGTCTTCAAGGGGCACGATAATGACTTGAAAAAATATTACATTGAAATAGAGACATGAGACAACCTTGTCATCCCACTCTTTATTATATAACACCATTTAATTGTTACAGAGACTTGACAGGACATAAAATTTATCGTATTTCTTTGTTTTTATTTTTTGAAGTCAAACTGCCAACTTAATAATGTAAATGGATCAAATACAACCAGAATATCACAGGAAATCTGGGTGCATAGAAAGGTGAGGCGGTCTTGTCTTGTATTTAAACATATTGTCCAACAAATTTTTTCATTCATTTTGATGTAATTCTATTTCAAAGTCCAAGTCAGGCCCTGATTTACTTGTGTTTTAATATATAAGTATTATCATTATATTCCCATTCTTTTTCAGCCTTGTGGTCCCATCCTCAAGAGACACATGATCTTCCTGATTCAGATCATGATCGGATTCATCTCTACATTTGCAGCCGTTATGGTATGAATCTTTACTTGAATGCTGTGTTTTAAAGTTTAACTTTGAATGATTCTTTTGTATAAAGCTGTGATTATCGCACTGGGCCGCTGGAGCAAATAACCAAAGCTTTGATTGTTTGAATCCTAAAGCGGAATTGGTGAAAAACATGTAGTTGTGCCTTTGAGCATCTGACCCTAGAATCACTTTTAATTTGCTCAGGAGAAGAGTGTCTGTAAATTGCAAGTTGTTCATCCTTAGGTTTTATTTAGTAAAGCTAACGGTTCTTTATTTACCTCAGCTGTCTTCCAATATTTGAATGTAGAAATATTGATGTTGTATGCATTTGTAAAATAATATACATTTATTTAGAAATGTATGTATACTGTTCCTTCCATAAGTATTGGGAGAGAAAAGTTATATTGTTACTGTTGCTGTACACTCAAGGAATATGAAAATACAATTGAATTTGTGGCAAAACTGCAGACCGTCAACTTTGGTTTCTTTTTTAAATTTGTTAAACACTCATCCAATTTTACCAACTAAGAATAATAGCACTGTCAAAGTTCCATCCGGCCATTTTATGTGAGTATAAGTATTGGGACATTTAGCTCACAGGTGTTTCTAATTGATCAGGTGTATCCTGTTGCATTGATTGATCACACATAAAAGAGCTGTGAATGTGTAGTTCTTCCCTTTGCTTTTTCCTTTGGAATCTGCATTTGGTGGAAGTGCATTTCACTTGCTGAACAGGAGCGGAACTCCCCCAAAAAAGAAAAGAAAGGCAAAGGCAGTAAAGGCAAAGGAAGTAAAGGCTGGGCAAAGCATTTCAGGGCAAGGTACTAAAGTTTTCAAAAGCAATACGTTCACAGAGTCACTGCTGTTAATGCATGCAAGGGATTTATGATTTAATAGTCGCTGTTATACTTCTTACTTCTGCTTGAAGTTACATTTTCCAAAATATTGTCACGTCCTGGCTGGGGCCATAGTCAGGACGTGGCCAGAAGAGGTGCCTCTATGCACCCACGCTGCCCAGAAGCCGCCGCCAGCGCCCTGCGCTGCCCCGTGGTCGTCGTCGCCGCCAGCCCCTCACGCTGCCCCGCGGTCGTCGCCAACGACGCCGCCCACGGAGGACTGGCCGCCTCCGCCGCCGTTACCAGCGGCGCCCCCTTCTGTCCCGGCCACTCCTCCGCCACCCGAGCCAGCGGCGCCCCCTTCTGTCCCGGCTCCTCCTATCTGTCCTCGAACCAGATTTATGACAAATACCTATGCCCATTGGAAATGTGGAGACGAAACTCTGAAAAAGCTTTCTTTCTTAGTTGGTAAAACATGTGTTAAACACCTCATATTATTACTTGAATTGTATTTTCATTCAGTATGCCTTAAGTTTTCAGTAAATAGCTAATTTACTGTCCCGGTACTTATAAATGGCACTGTACACATTTCCCTGTTTTACAGATTGCAGTCATATTACTGTCTGTGGTATTGCTGACCCTACAACCTCGCTCTGCAGCGTCAGCACTCAATGACAGTTTCAACAGAGTCAAGAATCAACTCAGTCCCCTTGCAATCATCTGATCTCACCTGACCTCCCCACTCACGCTCTGGAAAAAATGGAGAGACCACTGCATCTTTTGCTTTCCTTTCCAAAAAAGTAAAAAAGGAAAGGTTGTGAGTGAGGAACAGAAGTGTTAAAGTTAAGAGACCATTGCAAATTGAACTCTTCTGTCCCTCACTAAAAACCTTTTCAGCTTTTTTTTGGAAAGAAAAGGATGCAGTTGTCTCATATTATTTTGTGTAGATGTATATGAATAAGAGGAGCAGCAACGGTGAATTTCCTGTTCCAGGAAATTTGTATTTTATTTGACTGTATAGAAATGAAAATGCTGTTTGAAGTGGATGTCTCGCCTCTGTGGAAAACAGCCTGTGATACCAAAATGTGATTCTCATCTCACCACTTCCGTTTTGGTACTGGTAGTGGTTGATTTTGGTTTTCTATTCTCACAAATCATTTAGTGTCAGGAAACAGCCAGCATGGATACTAAAACTGAAATGAAAGACATGGCTTTTTAATCATTCTGTTATAACAATTTATATTAAATAACAGAAAGCTGTATTTGGTAATCTCAGAGGATATAGCATATTGTAGAGACGTCTTTAATTTACAAATGTAGTCCTTCCGATTGGTGATTAATTCATTTGGATCTGGACTTCTTTGCACAGCTAAATACCAAACCTGCTTAATATAATATATGAATTAGGCTTTATAACATCACTTCTTCCAGGTTTTGCTAGACCAATAAAGTCAATAATTAAACTGTTCATTCTGTTGGATCAAATGTGGTCTGTTTTGAATTTTAAGGTAAGTAGAGATCACTGGAACCCTATTAATCGCTTTGAATCGTTTGGTGTAGGGTGTGGTTATCAAGGAAGTTTTTAAAAAGAATTTAGAACTACATTTTTGTATTTAGAAATTGGAAAATGTTACAGTTAGGTACAAGTGTGTCTCCATTGACAAACCACCTAAGCAGACCACATCCTGCCCAGTCATTTTCAGCATCACAGGAATTTCCCTGTTTTAAATACACACTTTCATCGATGAAAATGGGACATGACTGCAGCTTTTAATCCATAATGAGCTTTTTGGTCTTCTTTGCATTGAGGGCCAGGTTGTTATCAGCACAACATGCTACCAGGCACTGGACCTCCTCCCTGTAGGCGGACTCGTCATAGTCACTGATCAGGCCCACCACCATGGTGTCGTCTGTGAACTTTGACAATGGTGTTGTAGCTGTGTACAGGAACGCAGTCGTGGCTGATGAGAGAGTACAGGAGGGGGCTCAGCATGTAGCCTTGTGGAACACCAGTTAGGGTAAGGGAGGGGAAGTTGTCTAACCTGACAGACCGGGACGCGTTTGTTAGGAAGTCCAAAATCCAGTTGCAGAGAAAGGGGCTCATGCCCAGATCATGGAGTTTGTTGACCAGCCACGAGGGGATTACTGTGTTGAATGCTAATCAAAGAGCTATAAAAGGCATTTGCACATAGGTGTTGGTTTTGTGCAGGTGGGTCAGGGCAGAGTGTAGATCTCTGGAGATTGCATCACCCGTAGACCTGTTCGACTGGCAGGCAAACAGGATCCCGTGTGGGGGAGTTAGGAATTAAAGTGGGCCAGGACTAGTTTTTTGAAGCACTTCATGATAGTGCGACAGGTTGGAAGTCATTCAGGCTAGACTTAGTTTATTTTTCGGCACTGGCACAATGGTTGCAGT
Organism: Esox niger; assembly: GCA_016801105.1. Classification (NCBI taxonomy): domain Eukaryota; kingdom Metazoa; phylum Chordata; class Actinopteri; order Esociformes; family Esocidae; genus Esox; species Esox niger. The sequence goes on along the minus strand of JACXGJ010012212.1, from coordinate 4,320 downwards.
CTTGAAGCACCTGAGGACAAAAATATTTTCTGACAAATTTACCATCTAATGGCACCTACCTCCGACGGTCCCAATGGAAAATTAGCGGAAGTGCATGATTGTTTTTTATTTTGTTATTCTCCTGACGGAGAGGTTGTTAAAAAAACACCCTCATCTCTCACAGGGATATAAAGGTAGTGTATGGGTTGTTGTTGAAGCAGCCAACATTGCCAAATACATGGACACTTTAAATTAATTTTCAACCTGACTATAACTTTTGCAAATTGAGCTGACAAATCATGTTAGATAATGTCTCCTTGTCAAAAAATAACTTTGGGGTCAATCGGGGTAAATAGTGTCCTCACAACACGTGTTAGTCCCTACAATGTGACTTGTGCTCCCTGTCTCCCCAAAAATCTATGACGCTTCTCATTATTCTTCTTGTTCAAACCAACTCACAGTAGTTAGTGCATTTCCATACTTTCCTGTAATACCCCTAGTAAGAATTGAACCACTACCTTGGCTTGACAAGGACCATGACTTATGCAGATGAGCTAGATAGAAAAAAAAACATAATGTAAGCCACAACCCTCATCTCAAACAGGGGTATAAAGGTAGTTGACGGGTTGTAGTTGAAGCAGCCAACATTGTCAAATTACTGGACATTTCAAATTCATTTTCAACCTGACTATAACATTAGAAACTCTTCTCAATGGCATTGGTTAACAGCTGTCTGAAATGTCTGCTGCTTGCATTCTACATATTGTTAGGGGTGAGTAATATTATATATATCTTTTGTTTTATTCATTGAGTTCTCTGCTGATATGTGCTTCTAACTTTGTTTCACTATTTTCTTCAGTTATGTGCGTTAATTCCTTTCCTGTATAGTACTTTACGTATTTATTCATGTAATAGATAGCCAAGTGGTTGAAGCATCTGAACCATAATTAAAAGTTTTGCAGATTGAATCAACCTGGCAAGATGAAAAGAATGAGACATTCTGTCTTTGAGAAAGTCAATTAATCTTAACTGTTTATTTTGGTTGCTTTGGATAAGAACATTTGGTAAATTACTAAAATGAAAATATATATATATTTCCTGATATTGTCTTTTCTCTGTTTAGATAGTAGGTGTCCTCATCTTGCTTTGTGCATTGCTGGGAGGAACAGTCGAAGAGGTGTAGCAAGCATCATTTTAAATAACACAAAAAAGTACATTATTTGATTTACACCTGGTGACAATGTGTGGTAATATTTTTTTCAGCATGACCTAAACACATCAGTTGGCTTAGTAATCATGGGACTTACAGGTGTGGTTGCGGTGCTAATCTCATTAATGGGAGTCTACGCTGTGAACAAAGAGAACATTTGCATTCTGAAAACGGTAACTACTTCAATTACATTGTATGAAACAGTGTGAGGTAAAAAAAATTTTTAACAAACCTTTCATTTGTTTTTAGTGCCTTTGTATAATGGCCACTGGAACAGCCTTCTTTTTCTACATAGGTATCAGTGTGCTTATTTCCAAATCTGAGGTACTGTACCATTTTATATTTAATGTCATTTTAAACCATCTTTGTTATTGTAACAAAATATTTAAGGTTTGCCAATATGTTAAATCAAAATCAAGCCCTTAAACAATTTGTTATTACAAACATCTTAGTTATTTGAAAGAAGGGTTTGAAAGTAAGTTTTTGTGATTATTCTGTTAAAGAAGTTATATTATAAATGTACCTTTATTTAAATAAATGTTTTAAATTCAAACTAAAAGGGATTTTGCAGGGCATTTATATTATATTAGATTAAACTTTATTGTAATTGAACAGTACAAGTACATCAAAAGTAAGAATCTAACCAGAAGTGCAAATAGAATGTGCAAGGTGTACGTGCAACTGAAATGCCAGGATAGCAGCGTTGAGGTTTCTGAGGTGGACACCAACCTGTAACCACTGAAAACTTCCATTAAGAGGCTTAGCAAGGCAGTGTCAAAGTAGTACAAAGAAGTAGTGCAAGGAAGTAGTGCAGCAAGGTCTCTGAGAGGTGGGCAGCGGTGTGGCAAGTGATGCTTCACAGAGTTCAGCAGGGTTACAGTGGACGGGAAGAAGCTGTTTCTGAGTCTGCTGGTGTTAGAAAGGAGAGATCTGTACTGCCTGCCTGGTGGTAGGAGGGTTAACAGTTTGTGGCATGGAGGTCTGTGGGTCCCTGATGATGTCACACACCCTTTGCAGACACTGTATATGATTAATCCTTTCCACTTGTTTCCAAAATGTAAGGAAATGGAGATTGTTAAGGAACACCTTCCTAATGTGATGAAAGAAGAAACGTTCAATGTTCTGCAAGCACAAGTACAGTAAAACACTGCCATTTAAAAATATTGCTATTTCTGTAATTTATTGGACAATATAAGGAACACTATAAGTGCATATTACATTTGGTTTGAGAATTTTGTTCAACTACAGGTGCTGGTCATATAATTAGAATATCATTTAAAAAATGACATTTTCTGAGATACTGATTTTGTGGTGTTCAGTAGTTGTCAGTTATAATCATCAAAATTAAAAGGAATGAACACTTTAAATATATCAATCTGTGTGAAATGACTGTATATATTATACAAGTTTCACTTTTTTGAATGGAATTACTGTAATAAATAAACTTTTTGATGATATTCCAATTATATGACCAGCACCTGTATATGTATATATATATACCTATCTGTCTACAGTATGTTTACACATACAGTTACTCAATGAATGAAATGTAAAATCTTTGAGTCAGAGATTCTGTAAGAGGCCAGAATGCTTTGCGAGACACTTGCATATATATACATATATATATATATATATATATATATATATATACATATATATATATATATATATATATATATATGTATGTTTTTCGAGATCAGTATGTCAGACTTGCAAGGGGATTTCAAAGTGCTTCACACCGTGTTCCTCAGTCACATCTGTTGTTAATGTTTCAGTTGAAGTGCTGTGGTATAAAGAGCTACAATGACTGGGGCAGCAAGGTTCCAGACACATGCAAGTGTCCTAGTTTTGAACTCAACCCTTCCCAGTGCATGGAAGTGAAAACTACTATAGATGGAAGCAAAGGGGTAAGTTGTATAACAAGTAATTCTATTTTAGCAGCTACATGTTAGTTCATAGAGAAGAAAGAATATAAGAGGATAAATATTTAACACATTAGGCAATTATTAATATTTTTTCTTACATTTTACTTCAGGAAGAATCCCCAAATTCTGATATGGTTTGGATCTACAGAGAAGTAAGCCAGTTTAACAATACAGTATAAAAATACATTTTGCACATATTGCTAAATCATTCTGAAATGTATTTTTTACAGTGGGGTCAAAAGTCTTTAAGTAATTGTGTTGGATCAAACAAATAATAATATACATTATTGTGCAAAAGTATTGGACACCTGAAAGTCATACAACATACATTCATTTGGGTGGTAATTGAGTATTTGTAAAAAAAAAAGAAAAAATATGTAATACATACATATTCTACAAAAAACCACAAACTACGCAAATCAATGTCTTTAGTTAAAACTTCAGGTTCCTTAGGCGTAGAGTATGCATCGCACTGTAGCTCAATGTCTGAATACTTGAAACAATGTTCCTTGCTTGTTTATAGCAAGCGGGTCAATGTGATGGTGTGTGTAGGAAGACCCAAGGGCAGAATGAAGCACAGTCACATTTCTTCTCATATAAAATGGCATTCACCGGTGGCATGAAAACTCAAGACTAACACAGATCAGACGTCTGAAATCTACTTCAACAGTACGCTGCCCAATGCGTTAGCAACCCCCAGTGGTTGGGACATCTGTAGCAACCCCCAGTGGTTGGGATATCTGTAGCAACGCCCAGTGGTTGGGACATCTGTAGCAACCCCCAGTGGTTGGGACATCTATAGCAACCCCCAGTGGTTGGGATATCTATAGCAACGCCCAGTGGTTGGGACATCTGTAGCAACCCCCAGTGGTTGGGATATATGTAGCAACCCCCATTGGTTGGGATATCTGTAGCAACGCCCAGTGGTTGGGACATCTGTAGCAACGCCCAGTGGTTGGGACATCTATAGCAACACCCAGTGGTTGGGATATCTGTAGCAACACCCAGTGGTTGGGACATCTGTAGCAACGCCCAGTGGTTTGGACATCTATAGCAACGCCCAGTGGTTGGGACATCTGTAGCAACCCCCAGTGGTTGGGATATCTGTAGCAACCCCCAGTGGTTGGGACATCTATAGCAACGCCCTGTGGTTGGGACATCTGTAGCAACGCCCAGTGGTTGGGACATCTGTAGCAACGCCCAGTG